>OY757270.1:6683426-6790089 GCA_963584085.1 Pyrausta aurata | reverse complement strand
AGAAACCGGTCCACGTTTTTTTTACTACGAAATCCACTTTACTAGTCGTAACGTTCATTTTGCCGCTTCTCGACTAATTTATTAATGGCAGCATTTAATTTAAAACGAAACGTATAAAAGCCTTGCACTCGACAAAGTTAAGGCTATCGTTAGACATACGTAAATAACATAGCGTGCATTTATTAAGAGAAATATATTGAAATAAGTAAACCTCGTCGAAACAAGGAATTGTTCACGTTGAGTGACCACGAATTTCTTATTAAGGTATCGTCACGAATAGCTCGTATTTAGATGACAAGGTACGTTTGTTGATCGTTTCAATTACCTAAGTGAAACTGAAGACTTCGCGATGAAATAACGTACCTAGTGTTATTGTTGGAGTAGAAGATGTTACTTTAGCTTAGGTCTTCGATTCGTGAGATCGAGAATACATCAAATGTTTAAGAGGGCGTCATATACTTACGAGTTGCAATTACCTGTCAAGATTTATTATTAATATAGAATCTTCCATACTGAGAGAGCTCGAATTTAATACAGCTCGGCATCAGTTGTTAACATAGTGTATAAATCCAATTTCATATTTTATTTTTGATAGTTAATAGCAGCTTCAACCCACTGCCAGTAAGAGTAACAAAATGCACCGTTAACATTACTGTCATAAGTAATATTATCATTTCCCTCCATTTTTGCAGCATGCAATTAATATTATGACATAATTTGTCACTTAAATTTATTAATTTATTATTTCAACTTAACATATTGTATACAGCGAAAATGTTTATACGCAAACTATTTATATGATTTTCTCTCGGGATAACTACCTAGTTAGTTTATTATATTTTGTTTCACTTATGCTAGTGAAGCCTTAAACAGACCAAAATAAAAGGTAATAAAATATGTTCGGCTAAACGTGTGCCATTGTTTGAAAATTGTTATTTAATATAATTTAAAATTAAACATATCGAAGATGTAACATGTTAGCCTTTAGCGTAGATCTTCCATACGAGATGTATGTTTAGGTAGTGCGTGTGTGTATGCGGTATAAAGGTGTATTGTGTAGTGGGAGGTGCTAGTCTTGATACTTGAGAGCCTGGTGTGGAAAAATTAGTATTAATATAATTTACACAATAATTTTATATGCGATTGAACAAAATTGTGCTCCATTTAATTTTTATTTATATTCGAGTTCATTGGGATGAAACAAAAAAAGTGTTCATTTCTGTTTTTAGGTCAACCCTACAGGAAAACATTTAGTGTTATTTTGTCAAATGAAAAAAAAAGCATTGAATGAATATTCTGTAGCACGTTTTCATCCTCAGCGGGCTCTCAAAGCGCCGACTGAGACGATCGCTGTTACTAGGCATGGTTTACTCGAACGATTAGCTGAACTAACTTAATATCGTATTGAATTATACAACTGACTCTAGTTATAGGCTATGAATAGATATTTTTAAGAATAAAATATCATTTTGTACTTGTCTAATTAATTATTACCATAGTTGTAAGGTTAACAAATGTAAACTATAGGGACTACTGAACGAAATGAGCTAAAATCTTTTTCATTTGGATGTAATTTTTTCTACTGTGTACTCATTTAGAGTCTTGCATTTATAGATCTTTTTAGCGTTTACTGATATACACTTAAAAGTTGTAATCATTATAATTTTCTATTGCATTCGGGTACTGTCATAGAATGTACTTAAATAATAATGTCCACAGAAAACCGTACCATTTTCATTGTTTAACATAATGTATCATTATGATTTGCGGTATTTTTGTTTAAAAACACATTTAATTAAAAACGCACATTTACATTATTTATGTAATTAACGAGCTTTTTATTTTTAAATAAATAAAATGGTCTAGTGATATTCCAGTTTTAATCCACGCTAACACCCTATAAATAAATGATACTGAATCCGTCATGCTAATGTTTAGATTTTAATGGACGTTTGTTAGAAAAATTAAACAAATCGCCGTGGTGATTCCGCGAAAAAAATTGAATTAATCTACGCGTCTATCCTTAAGTATCTTGAAAAGATCAAGAAGCAGAGCAGGCGGTATGTTATTATCAGCTGGCAAGTTTTTAACCCTTGCTATGATGCTGTCACAAGCGGCACGTTTTGCGTCGCGATAGGCGGCGGGTAGTTGCAGTTCCTCGTAAAGCCGCTTGATGCGCTGCACGTGAGCTGCGTCTGCGCTGCCGTAGCACGCTTCGAACTCCGCGCGCTGCGCTGCAGAGCACCGCTGCAGCGCTGTCACAGCCAACCATGTGCATTTACCTTCTTGGATGTCCGTCCCCACTTTACCCATTTCTGATTCATCGCCGAAGCAATCTGAGAAGTCGTTCTGTGAACAGTCGACTTATTAAATAAATACTGTAGTCGTCGCAGATACATTAAATTTAAAACTATTTAGATAATAGTTTTATAATCATATATTAGTACGATTGGATATCTGAAAACTAAACGGTAGATTTTTTTGGCTAAATTATTATTTTTATGTGCAAAAGTAAAATGTAAGCACTCACCTGCATGGTAAATAGTACGGCCATCTCTACTAGAATGTCTTCCACGTCATCGAATATGTTCTCATCTGATTTGTTAGCCAAAAGCAGGCTTAAATAGATTGGTAACTTGAACGTGTAGTGAGTTATTCGATAGTTGGAATTTATTTTGAAATACTCCATAGTGAAACGACTGTAGTCTTTTGGAGGTGGTTCATACTGTCCTATACATAAATGTCTGAGACTCTGTCGAAGAAAAATAACAAATTAAATCATAATTATTTACATTATTGTTAGCATTTATTATAATACCATAGCTCCTATATGCTACCTCACCTCGAAAAATGTATGCAAAATCTCAGGGTATAAAGGTCTGTCGCTGAAGTTTTCCTTCAAAATATTAAAGACCACTGTTAAAAACAAAAGAGCGTCGTTGATGACTGTCATATGCCCCACGTCGGGCAAACGATACCAACACACAGAACCACGCCTAAGCGTAGAATTATCTGCCATATCATCAACCAGAATCAAGCTTGTCTGAAACTAAAATAGGTTAACTTAGTTATCAATCACTTGCAAAGTCCAGAGTTATAAACCCGAGGTTATAACGTTAATGCGTTTCCAGATTCTTTGCTATTAACAGAGGCTGCTCTGTTAATAGCAATCTGACAGAAAGATAATAATGATTTAACCAAGAGTTAGCTCATCTGTGCAATGGGACAAATCAAAAACCAAATCAAATCTTTATTTTGCCAACTAAGTGTTACAAGAGTTCCTCAAATAATAACATGTGGGTACTTAAGACTTGGTAACCGCTAAGGAGGAGGAAGAATGAGAAAATCCTGTTATACTGATGAACGTACTTACGTTGCTAATAAATATTATAATGTACGTTTCATTATTTAAAATCGCCTAGCTAGATAGCTAAGATAGTGCCGAGCTTTCGAGGGATAAAATACATATATAACTAAAATAATAAAATAACTAAAACTAAGTAATTTCTTTACCCAAAGGTTGTCTGTAAGAGATTGCTTATAGCGATAAGACCGCCTAAATTGTACATTTTCTTGAAACAAATTTGTAAATTCACTAATATTGTGTTCAATAAAGAGTTATCTAGTAGTGCTACTGCTAGTAAACATGCGTACCTACTCAAATTGATTAGCTCGACTTCTTTGAATTGTGGATCGATCAGAAGACCCATTAAGTAATATTTGGCACCGTTCCTCCATAGAAAATATTATTTTAAAATGTTTATTCCCTTGTTTGTATAAATAAAATTTTATCTACTATACAGTATTTTTGCATTAAGTCTAGACGACACGTTTAGGTCGTCGTATCCATCATCATCGAGCATAGGCTCTTAAAGTGTCGGTTAAGGAAGATGTGTCGTGGTTTCCCATTTGCCTTCCACACCGAAGTTTAAGAACCCAACCTACTTTATTGCTATATCTATACTAATATTATAAAGCTGAAGAGTTTGTTTGTTTGTTTGTTTGTTTGTTTGAACGCGCTAATCTCCGAAACTACTGGTTCGAATTGAATAATTCTTTTTGTGTTGGATAGTCTAGTTATCGAGGAAGGTTTTAGGCTATATAACATCACGCTACGACCAATAGGAGCAAAGATATAGTGGTAAATGTGTAAAAAACGGGAGAAAGAAGTCACTATTCCACGCGGACGAAGTCGCGAGCAAAAGCTAGTTTTCTATAAATAAGTAAAGTTATGATTTCGAACTCACCAACTCCACGCACCATCCGAGGATTCGCGCCAACCGCAAGGAGTCATCGGTGATTTTGTCCGGATCCTCCAGCAGCTGGTAGGCGCGGACCGTCATCAAGCCTCGTGCTTTACTGCCCCCAGCTGAATTGTACTCCATTATCTGATAGGTAATTTATTTATTAAATATTATGTTAGTTATTTAATAGTAAATTTAGAAAAGTCCGTTCAACCTTGCTAGTCAAAAATGGTAAACAATCTTTTCAAACTATTTGATTAAAAAAGATCTCTCTGTTCAACGATTAATTACTTATGTAGGTGGTGTGGTGAGTTTTGTGTTTATCTTATTTTTAATAAATTTGTTGGTTAAAAAGGAATGTCAAGGTTGTTTACAATTTTGTCTGGTACTTCGTAACACAAGGAAGAAATTCCTTACCACGAAACCAGACAATTGGTGTGTTGTCTGGCGCATATAAATATAAGGTCACCTCGTTTTAAGTGATAATATTTGAAGGGCCGATTCAGCACAATAAATTAATCATTTTTTGTAGAAAACACTGGGTTTTTATCCGCTAGTTTTTGAGAAAATTGGAGACTAAGGTAATATTTTTTTTTCAGATTTTAATTTTTTATGAATTAAGGCTAAGATTAGAGAAAAAAAAGGTTTGGGCTTTGGATTGAGAAAGGCGAAGCCGATGACGTAGATAACTTTTGAAATTGTCAGGGTGCTGTTTTAAGAAATGGTATAGTCTATGTGAAAGAAAATATTAAAAATTAAAATCTCGGTTTTCCAAAAAATAATGATAGTGTCATGTTTCAACGATGTATACTATGCCACTGTTAAAATATTATCACTTAAAATGATTTCACCTTATATATGGATGGATCCTTACCCTTTTAATACGGCTGACGATATCAGGTGTACCAGCATATGTAGAATTATTAACACCAGATGAAACTATTTCTGGGAAGATTGCTAAGAATTTTTCAATTTCACAATTCATACTGGAGATGGAATGTGCCGTTGTGTTTCTGTAGGCCAATAAATCATCAATAAACAATCATTGACAATTATTCAAGTGAGCAGTAAAAAAATAAACCACTGCAGTATTTTCTTAGAAAACTCGTATTCAACTTACGAGCACACTTCAAGTATCAGCGTTTTTTTGGGAGCATATGTTAGCACCATAACTTAGTTAGAATAAGTAAGAAGACAGATTAGATTATGCGCATTGTCTTACCTAGAATAATGATTCGTGTTTTTTAATTCTTCACCAGTTTGCTCCATAGTAAGAATAGAGAAGAGAATGCCCTAAGGCAATAAGTCTGCCAATTGTACAACTCACAGTACAATAAGTATTGTTTAATTAAAACCTATGTAGTACTACACATTGAAATTGACTAAAGCCTTAAATAAGGTCTGCTAAACGTGTGTTTTCGACGAAAGTGTGGTTTGGAATTGAATTGAACGACTCTGCTAATGATCTTAGGTATTTTTTCTTAGAATATTTTATTATAATCATAATTTTCTTCATGTGCGTCATAATACCGAACATCATGTCATGTTATGAATACACGGGTGACATTCATAAAAAAAAACCGGCCAAGTGCTAGTCGGACTCGCGCACTGAGGGTTCCGTGCCAACTTTAACTGAATTAGGGATTCTTACTTCCACTTAGCGAAAATACCACAATATTTTGTTGACCGCAAATATAACTTTGTTTTTCATAGTGTTTGTATGAAAGAAAAAGTTATATTTGCGGTTGGTAAAAATATGCTATATCTCAAAAATTACTTGTTAAATTTCGCTCAAACCAATTTTCGTTGAAAGTTTTTGTTGAGATCTACATCATATATTTTTTTCAAAATTTTCACTTCCTTAGTTCAAAAGTTAGATGGGGGGGGGGGGACGCCCATTTTACCACTTTGGAAGCGTCTATATCTCAAACGTTAGACTTTTAGAAAAAAATGGTTCTAGGAACCTCAATGTCATTTTGAAAGACCTATCCATAGACACCCCACACGTATATTTTGGGTAAAAAAAAATTTTTAGGTTTTAATTTCATGTATGGGAGCCCCCCCTAGAATATATATTTTTTTAACTTTTAGTACATGAATCGGAAAGCGGTAAACAAGATACATCTTCTTACCAAGTTTCAGCTTTGTGATGCTTATAGGTTTAGAATAAAGTGGCTGTGACATACGGACGGACAGACAGACAGACTTGATGAAACTATAAGGGTTCCGTTTTGGCCATTCGGCTACGGAACCCTAAAAACGGAACGAAATACCTAGGGTACTATATATTTTCTGTGACCTAGGTACGCAATCTATAATAATGTTTAAAAACAATGTTGTTTGTTTGTTTGAGCCAATCGTAATTGGAACTTTTGGTGGTCCAAATTAAATAAAATTTTTGTTTTAGCTAAGTAGTATATTTATCAGGAAACATGCTACCTAAAACAAAAATAACCATATCTATACTTATTTCTGAAGTTTACGCGAATATTACACATTTAATAAAACATAATTTACGGATAATATCGCGATAATTTATTTGATTTTTCACCCCGACGTTTCGAACACTTTACAGCGTTCGTGGTCACGGGGTAGACTAAGATGTTATTTGTCATTTACATAGTTTTGAAAAATATTTTAAACTACCATCATACTCATAATTAATTTACGTTCCTATCCACGCAGAAAGAGCTAACCGTGTCTGGATGGTTGGAAAATTCCGCCAGCATGGGATCCGGTTCTATCGAAGACCCAAGCCAGACCACTCGCTGCAAGATCTCAAGACACGGTTAGCTCTTTCTGCGTGGATAGGAACGTAAATTAATTATGAGTATGATGGTAGTTTAATATTTTTCAAAACTATGTAAATCCTACTTACTATTATAAAGGCGAAAGTTTGTAAGTATGGATGTATAATGTTTGTTACTCTTTCACGTAAAAACTACTGAATGGATTTGAATGAAACTTTACCACAATATAGCTTATACATCAGAATAACATATAGGCTACAATTTTTGAGGTTTCTTATGTGAGGTCGTAAAAAAACACATTTTTTGCGCTACTAGACGGGACGAACCTGAAGCCCACGTGAACGAAGTCGCGGGCAAAAGCTAGTGACAA
The DNA here is from genome assembly GCA_963584085.1 of Pyrausta aurata. Lineage (NCBI taxonomy): Eukaryota > Metazoa > Arthropoda > Insecta > Lepidoptera > Crambidae > Pyrausta > Pyrausta aurata. The sequence goes on along the minus strand of OY757270.1, from coordinate 6,782,725 downwards.
ATAACATCTTAGTCTACCCCGTGACCACGAACGCTGTAAAGTGTTCAAAATGTCGGGATGAAAAATCAAATAAATTATCGCGATATTATCCGTAAATTGTGTTTTATTAAATCATATCCTAATCAAAACGCGCGGACGAAGTCGCGGGATCCTCTTCCCTGATAAATTCTTAAACAAATAAATAAATAATATAAAATATGCAACCAGACCTTCGAAGAAAGTAGTTTTCTTCCTAGTGTTACGAAATAGCAGACAACGATGATGATTGGGGAATCTCCCATAAATACTTTAAATAAGTACATAATAATAATATAATATAGTACGAGCCCCTATTTTTGAATCACTCGCGTCAAGATGGCGTGTGATATTCATGGGAAAATGTAAAATGTTGGAATGATAACAATTGAAATCCACACAGGAGGAATTCGACAAAAGATAACTTAATTTTGTAAGTACTTTTGTCTATATTTTGCGTGAATTTCGTTGAATTTTTATTCGTTTACGAACGATTATCACACGCCATATCCAAGCGAATGATTCAAAAATAGAGCTCCGAGTACGTACTAATGTTCGTGCTCATCAAATAAACATTTGGCCCTTGCAGGATTCTAACATTTGCTTTGAAAAACTTAATATCCTCTTAATCGAAATATGATGTTAGCAAACTCCACGTTCCGGGACACTATCCAGACACAATAGATATTTTATTGTTTTCACGCCTGTAGGCGTTCACTGTCCCGGAAGGTGATAAAAGACCTACTTATTTATAGTGTATTCATTCTAGATTTCAATGTATGGGCGAAACGGCAAAATTTATAATTTTAGTTTGTTGCTGCTGTGTTATAGCTCCAAGTGAGTACATTATAGAACACAACTCTCCCACCCCCCCAACCCGCCGCTTCACCCCTCCCCCCCTTGATAAAGGTCCCAAATTTCATATTTCCTCTATTTTCAGGAAAACTATACAAGCTAGGACAAAATGGTCAAAGACAAATAAGTACTTACATTCATTTTGATACGAGTTATAGTTATATGGAGCATCAAAGAGTACTAAAAATGTGCGCATAGCAGAAATACAACATTTAACACAAAATAAACAATATAATTTATAAATTTTTACAAGAAATGCGTTTCTGTAGTACTTAACTATCTAAAACAAATCAGTATCGTCATTGTTATCTTCTAAGGTTTGTCGAATCCACTAAGGCCCCAATGTCTGCATATGGTGGAACAACGGAATGCACCTTTAACACATCCACATATTTTTCTGTAGCCATTTTTGCTGCTGCATGATATTGTTTTCAGTATCAACTGTAGAGCTTGATCAAAGTATGCATTGAATGCTGACAAGCTGAAGAAGGTGGTCTTTTCTTAATAACACCGTATTGTTCTTGAGAGTTGGTCAAGAAGTGAAGTTGAAGTACCTAAATGTTTCGTAACACGATTATACTTTTTTCGGTTTGCTTAGCCCCATACTATGCAAGAATATATTTTTCTCCTGCCTCTTCTATCTGCTTGCGTGAGGCATCCGGGTTATTTTAAACGTTTATTGTGTCTTTCAACTCGGTCTTTTTACCAAACAGGAAAGACTAAACCTTTCCTTTGTTGTAGAATGCAGATGTAGTATCATAGTAGGTACCTAAAAAGTATAAACGATATACGAGAGGTCCACTTTTACAAAAACATTAATCTGAAGAACAATAGTGGTGATATTATCAAAGTTTCCATCTTCAGGAGCTGCATGTCAGACTTCAACACATAGGTACTTTTCATCAAGTTCAATTATGGCGAGCAAATTCATTCAACCCAGAAAACTGAAGCTGAAAAAAAATTGTAACTTCGTACCCTAAATACCACATAGGCACCAGCTCCACAGTAGATACTGAAAATAGTATCAAGCAGCTGCAAAAAAGGCTACAGAAAAGTATGTGGATATGTCAAAGCTGCATTCTGTTGTTCCACCATATGCATACATTGGGGCCTTAGTAGATTCGACAAACCTTTAGAAGATAACAATGACGATACTGATTTGTTTTAGATAGGTATGTACTACAGAAACGCATTTCTTGTGAAAATTTATAAATTATATTGTTTATTTTGTGTTAAATGTTGTATTTCTGCTATGCGCACATTTTTAGTACTCTATGATGCTCCATAGCTTAAAAAATATAACTCGTATCAAATTGAATGTTAATACTTATTTGTAGGTAATTTATTAACAAATAATTTAGTCCTTGACCATTTTGTCCTAGCTTGTATAGTTTTCCTGAAAATAGAGGAAATATGAAATTTGGGACCTTTATCAAGGGGGGAGGGGTGAAGCGGCGGGTTGGGGGGGGTGGGAGAGTTGTGTTCTATAATGTACTCACTTGGAGCTATAACACAGCAGCAACAAATTAAAATTATAAATTTTGCCTAAACTAAAACTAAAAAATCGCTATCGCGTACCAATCAATTCGCCGCTAGAGGCGCTTGTGTAGCGTGAGGACTCCGAAATATCAAATGTCACTGTTTGTGGGTTTATTTCTATTTTGATTAATGTTTCGAATATTTAGCAATAATTTCCATTAATTATGGCAAATACTAGTTAAGGATCAATGAATAAAAGTGTTTTAAAAGGGGCACTAAAAAAATAAATGTTAAATCTTTTTTTTATCTCTCCATCAAGACATTAAAAGTTAAGTTGAAAGAAAATAATCTGAAAATAAATATAGTTAAATAGACAAAAGTAATACAGTTTCATACACACCAATCACCCAAAATCGACATAAATGTTAAATTTGAGGGTCAATTTATTCAAACTGTAAATACTATAAAATTTTTGGGCATAATTTTAGATGCAAATTATTCATGGAAGCCGCACATAGAGCACGTTTGTAGCAGACTAAGGCCGATTACGAGAAACAATATCAATCGACGTAGCGATGCAAGCTTATCATGCATATGTTGTTTCCGTTTTGCAATATGGCCTTATCATCTGGAGGAATTCTACAGACATCAATAAAATGCATCTGTGCCCTCTCTGGCTCCGACTCTATATTCTTGTAGTCCCCTTTTTAACACTTTAAAGTACTAACACTCACCGGTCTATACATAAAACAAATAAGCATTTTTTAGAAGAATTATTTTTATTCAGACTATTTTTGACCGATAGATCACTCCGGAAACGGCCTACAAACCTTTTACAGCTTCCATCTGGCAGACTATCTTTATTTAGAAACAACGCCTATGCTATGGCCATAAAGGTATTTAATGCTTTGCCTGAAGACCTAAGAAAGCTCTCAGGAAACACATTTAAAAGAAAATTACATTCTTGGCTTAAAGAAGGTACATTTTAATCTCTGAATTAATATTTTGCTTACGAGTCCACTTAATTAGTAACGTTACCCGGGCGCGCTATGTGAAGACGCGAAAAGATCCTAATTAGGATCTCTTACCCCCAGTCGGCGAAAAGCGATACCACGAGTGTGACGTCTCGGTTCGTGATTGTGAATTGGTTTGCTTTGAATCCATCAACATGCCATTGCAAATAAAATTTTGAGTTTGAGTTTGAGTTTTGACACACACACCTTAAAAGCTATATTCTGGACCTCACACGACAGTGGCGCCAACTAGTGAGCACGAAAACGGGAGCCCTCATTCAACGATTCCCCCCCACACGTTGGTTTAGGCAAAAGAAAAAAAACATCCCTACGATAATTATTTACTTAAGATGAGGTAACCTTACCTACCTTAAAAAGATAAAATTTTCATAATTTTATTTTACTACTGGCGCGCCATATGACGGGGAGATTTGATGCGCTATCTAGTGTGAGTAGAGAAACTATTTATTTACTACAAAAGCATGTACATAGACATCTAGCGGTGAGTAGAGGCACTGTGAAAATAACATGAGGTAGTAGTACTTAACAAAAATAATAGGTAGCGCTTTTACCTTGAATGAAATTGTACGGTCGAATGCACGTACAGCTTAACACTGTGCCACAGATAATATACTGTGCGATATCTTATTCTATCGTATAATAAAAGCTATTTTTCAACAAAAATGTGTAAATGTGCTGGCGCTGTACATTGACGTGTTACATTTTTCGGTTCACGCATAGCATACTGCATCCCAAAAACGAAAATAATATTAAAATAAAATAAAATAATCTATACTAATATTATAAAGCTGAAGAGTTTGTTTGTTTGTTTGAACGCGCTAATCTCCGAAACTACTGGTTCGAATTGAATAGTTCTTTTTGTGTTGGATAGTCCAGTTATCGAGGAAGGCTATAGGCTATTTAACATCACGCTACGACCAATAGGAGCAAAGATATAGTGGTAAATGTGTAAAAAACGGGAGAAAGAAGTCACTATTCCACGCGGACGAAGTCGCGGGCAAAAGCTAGTAATTTATCAAATGTTAACATAGATTTTGATCGATTGTGGAAGACAAGTATTTTTATAGACAAGCAAAAACCACAATTTAAGAAGGTGAAGCTGCCTTTTGACTGTGGGATATAAAATACGATATATTTTACATCCCGAGATAAATCTTTCACCCGTAAATCTTTTTATGGGATTTTGGATTTTCCACCACCGCGGGGGCGGAGGGGTGTGCAGGGGGCGGAAAATATATCTTTCTCGAATCGGTCCAAAACATTATAGCTCGGGATATAAAATACTATCTCTCAGTGACTCAGTGAGAAGGGTTCCATTGTAAACGATGGTGAGCGATATCGAGTATATCGAGTATATCTCGGTATATTAATATATATTTCCAAGTGAATAAGCAGCTTTATTAGTACCAAAAATGCATTGAATTATTTTAGAAACGTCAGTAACACGCACTAAAATTGTTCTCACTTCAATTTTATTATGGTACGTCGTACGTCACTAAAGTTAGTTGTCATTGTCTGTCAATCAAAAGTCAAAATTAACAGCCTGCCTGCTCCTGCCTGCTGTTTGTTGTTTGCTAGACAAAAAAAAACCTACTAATCAATCTGTGAAAAAACAGAATTTAGTAGAGAAGCAAGCATTAATTAAATTAAATTAATATTGGTAAAATGGCGAGTATACAAGAAGAAACAGTGCACGGCTCTGAAAAAGTGTTAAATCATGTTAAAAAGAACAATCACATCAACTTGAAGACCCTGCGACTATCTCTAAGATACAGGCCAAAAATTCTTAACCTAATCCTGAAGATGAGGCATTGCATTAGAAAGAAAAATGTTGCACTCATGAAAATGAAAAACCGCATAAAGGATTTAGTAAGTAAAAACTTATATTAAAACATCAATTTGCTAAAATATGTCAAGATTTATTAGATGTATTACTTACACCCGCAAAAAGTTGAAGATAGGCTTGGAAATCTTCAGTATCAAGTTAGCCATGAAATTCACAGTTAAATAACTAAAGTTTTCACATTTTAGTCCATAACGCTTTACTTTCTGTGATATGACTTTTCAGGAATCAAAGACACCAGCAAAGAAAGAATCATATTCCCAGACTGAGACTGAATTTTTAGGTAATATTACAAATGGGGATATTTTAATTAATGAGAATAAACATAAAAAAGATTCAAGTTTACCCTACTGTTCTGATCACAAAGCTGAAGAGACATCTGACAAAAAAGATGAATCCGGATGGGAAATAAGTAAAGATAGTGAGACGAGCAAGAGCATAGCTGATCAAGTAAAGGAAGTGGCACAAAGTGCTATGCAAGAGTCTGGGATGGTGTATGTTGAGTCTGCAGGCATGTACTATGATTACAAGACTGGATACTATTACAATTCAGTGAGTTGTGTAATATTTTATGATATTTAAGAATGTAAAGACATTTCCTCCAAAACTTACTTGCATTGTAAGTTCCACAGAAAATGTAGTCATGAATGATCATATTTTGTTTCAGGAATTAGGTCTTTATTATCATACGGACACAGGGTGCTACTACTATTATTCCGATGAGAAGAAAAACTTTGTTTTCCACTCATACCCAGATCGCAGTGCAATGGCTGCAAATGCTGCTTTGACCGCTCATGAGAGAAAGAAAGCTAAGAAACACAAGAAGGTAATTATAGGACATTTGTTACTATGGACATTGATGTCATGTCTGTTCCAGTATTTTGAACAATTGATAGGTACATTAAAATTTTGTGCACTTTCAATTATTATTTCTAGAAAAAAATATGTAGCGTAAATCTTAATGTAAAAGTATATTATATTATTGTTATTTGTATCAAACATATATTCCTTATTGACTTAAATTAAAAATGTGTCTCCAATTATAAATAACATTATTACTTTTAAGTTTTTTTGTTTATTATAATCAAATTATTTGATTTTGCTTCTTAGTTTAAAATTTGGCCCTTAAAATACGTTTTATTTACCCGCCTGATATGTTTGCAGGATGTGAAGACAGAAGATGACATAGAGAACCTGACGAAAAACTTATCTCAGGTTTCACTTCGAGGCCAAACCGTCTTAGGTAAATAAAATGCCCAAGTGCTAGCCAATACCAACGTGAATATTGTATATTACAGGGCAAAGAAGAGGATGGCACCCAAGAAAGCAAGGCTAAGAGGCGGAAGACGGACAAAAAGAAAAAAAGCAAGAGTAAAAAATCATCTGAACGTATCAAACCAGAGCCAGAAAGTGAAAAACAAATGAAATCAGATACTGGTGATGCTGATGAAATGAGAATAGATGTTAAAACTGATTCAGAGAATAAAGAGAAGGAAGAAGACACTGAAGAATTGAATGCAAAGGTTGAAGACTCAAAAGAAAGCCTTGAAGATGGAGAGTGCAGTGCGTCAGATGGTGCAGAATCAGACATGGCTGAAGTAGAAGAAGAGTCTGACACAAGCACATCAACAGCTGACAGTGACGATGATGGTAAATGAAAAGAATAAGTTGATGTGTTGTCAGTTAAATAATACATGATTTTGGTGCTGTGTTTAAATTAAAATGTCAAGTCAATGTATTAGATGTGATTAAAACCTAAAAAGTATATTTGTAGTTAAATGTATTTTATATCTGACAGTTAAATTATTGAAATGCACTTAATATACTTATTTAAAATAGAATTCCATATTCCATCATTGATTTGCTCTTTTTAAATATCACAGGACTTTAAATAAATTATAGCAGTAAATGTTTCAGATGCAGTAGCAAAACACCACCCTCCGTGCATGCGAGTGATAGTCAAAGAGACGACGCTGGCCAAACTGAAGGTGGGCAGCCTGTACCTGGTGACCAAGGACGGAGGCACTGTTGGCAGGGAGGGCGACCAGCATGCTATACTTTTGCGCGATCATAATGTCTCGAGGGTAAGGTGTTATGTCTTTTAACTGACTACTATGCCGTCGCGGGTTCGAATCCCGCAAGGGGCAAATGTTTGTGTGATGTGCACGAACATTTGTACCTAAGTCATGGATTTTTATATTTATTTAAGTATTTATGGGTCATTATCGTTGTCTGGTATTCGTAGCACAAGAAAGCAAATTCCTTAGTTCGAAACCAAGACAATTGGTGTGTTGTGTGGCGCATATTTATTTATTTTATATTTAATATTTTAGTTTTATTGCAAAGGTGTTGTACAGGAGGTTTCCTATAAGTTGCCAAGTCGATGTGTAACCCTTATAGTCACATCTGGTTACCCACCTTTGTTGCAAACTAGCTATTATTACAACAGTGTTTACCTTGTCGTGCTGGTGTCCATATGCAGCGATTATTGCAACTAAAGTTTGTAATGTCATTTTTGTTTTGTAGTTTTTTGTCACTATACAAACTACTTTTATTTGTTTTGTCACTAGACAAGAAATCGAACCCCGTGTCTTACGCTATCCGGGCGCATGCCTAAACTAAAGTTTGTATTGATAAGAGTGCAAAATGCTACTCAGAATCGGTTGTATTATTCTTACATAATACGAATTTCAATTTGAATAATTTTAATAATTGAATAAAAATAACATGCCAACTATCTATTGTATGTAAGTTTTTCTTTATTCGTAAATCCTGCGTAACCACACCGGCTGGTTGCCAAGAACTGAGTATTTAACTCATTTGTGAAACGATAAAAGTGTAAATTCTTGATGTTTTCACGTCCCTTCTTATTATATTTTTATATGTTGATTTCAGAATCACCTAGACATCAGATACGACCTCGCTAGCAGGGCATACTTAGCAATGGATCTAGGCTCAAAGAATGGTACTATTCTGAATGGTACTCGCATGTCTGACAGCCAAGTTGTCAGCAAACCTATGGAGGTATGTAAAATCAAAATATTTCAGATTTGTATAAAAGGGCTCGTAGCGAAGCGGTGGTGGCATCGCTTTGGTAGTGATACCGAAGTTAAGAAACCTACGGCGCGGTCGATGTTTGGATGGGTGACCATTCCGGCCATATAAGCGACGTTTTTAGCGAGCATCTCCGTGATAAGCAGTTTGTGCCGGCTATTATCTGTAGATATTAGTCGTTAAGCCTATTCAGACGAAAAGCCGCCCGCTTGTTAAAAATAGACAACAAGGTGAGGTCATAGCCCAGAAGTGGGGTGCTTACAGTTAAACTTAACTTTACTTAAAAAAAGCAAAGTATCTAATGTTTGACCTCAATGTTTTTTTTTTTTCAGATAATCCATGGCAGTATTCTACAGCTAGGTGAAACCAAACTACTCTGTCACATACATCCAGGAAAGGATACCTGTGGGCACTGTGAACCAGGCCTTTTAATGGAAAGTAAGATCTTATTACGTAACTTTTATTTTGAGCTTTCAAGCCAGACTCGCTGGGTTCTTTCTGAGGTCCGGTCAATAGAAACGTAGCCCGCATATGTTTATTGTTGTATTGACCTGACAGCAGAACGCATCCAGTGTGACAAATCCTTATACCACGTGATAATCCCAGATCACAGAAAAAGAAATATAATAAACGGGCGTGGCGCGTGTCGCCGCGGTATGCAAAAAGAGAAATATCCCGCAATTAATACATTGAATATTTCATAAGGTCAAGTTGTGCAAGCGCACTATGCGACTGCGTAACCGTCGGCTCGACGCGGTCACAGTGCGAGCGAGACGTAAGCTCGCCGCCTCTCTATCATTCGGTCAGTTCGGACGTAGACGTATATGTGTTTGCGTGTTGCGTCACGCTTATTGGCCACGTCGCGTGTGATTATGTACGTACAACATCATCCTACTATAGGTAGACCGCTTCATTGTGACCTCGCCACAACCTCGCTTGCGGGGTGGCACCCCGTTCTCCTCCCCCCACGCCGCGCCGTCCCGCAGGCAGGTTTACCTATAGTTGTGACGCACACATAATTTCGCGACATTATTTCGCTTTAGGTATGCGAGTTAGGTTTCATTCCTTCTTTCTGTGATCTGAGGCGCATGAATAATCATAATCATTTATTTGCATAAAACATGGTATTTCATTGATGTTAGTAATCGTCCACTGTTCTGAGCTGAACTGTTCATTCAGCGTCACGGTGACCTAATACGCCAACCCGCTATTATTTGAAACCTTATTATATTCATCACACAGGGTTCAAATACATATGATTTTAGTATATGTTACCAATAAGAAATCGTTTGTATCTAAATACTTACGTCAATTCAAATAAGATTGCTACAAATCAAACCCTAGAACTGTAAAATTCGGAGTTCCGCAAGGGAGCGTTTTGGGACCGCTATTGTTTTTAATTTATATAAATGACTTGCCTTCTGCATCTAACCATCATATGACTCTATTTGCTGATGATAGCACTGTTTTATTTGCTAACAATAACTTGACTGACCTTGAATGTGACATAAATGAATCGTTAAAATCTATAATTAAATGGCTAGAATCTAATAATCTGAAAATTAATTTATGTAAAACGAAAATAATGTATTTTTCTCAACAAAGGAATGACTCTTTAAATCTTGACACTAACTACTTGGGACAGACAATCGAAATAACTAACTCAACTAAATTCTTAGGACTTCATATTGACAACAAACTTAAATGGAAAGCACATGTCGAGCATATCTGCTCTAAGATTAGGCAGTTTGCATTTGCACTTTACCGACTGCAATTGATAGTCAGTGAAACTGCTGTTCTGACTGCTTATCATAGCTACGTAGCGAGCACTCTCAGATATGGTGTCATTTTCTGGGGGAATTCCACTGACAGGGACAAAGTATTTAAAGCGCAAAAGTCCTGCATTAGATCGATGTTTAGGATTTAATCTGATAACTCCTGTAAGCCTTATTTTATTGACAAAAAAATCTTGACCCTGCCTTGCATCTACGTTTTGGAATGTGCTTTGTTTATAAGACATACCATTGAAAAATTGAATTTAGGGCTCGAGAACGCCACAAGGATAAATTGTGCTCAAAAAGTGCTAAATCTAGCCTATTTAGTAAAAGTGTATTAGGTAATGCTCCTCGGGTTTACAACAAAATTCCGAAATCAATCAGAGACATGATTGACGTTAGTATATTTAAATCTAAATTGCATGAATACTTAATTGAAAAATGTTTCTATAGCATTAGTGATTTTTTAACAGAGAGAATTTAACTTTGTAATAATTTTTTTTCGTAGTAGGTATGTTATTTGTGTTATTACTGTTTGCAATACCTTACAGGTTACTAAGTCTTAAGTACATTATTATTATTTTTTTGAACTTATGTAACACTTAGTTTGCAAAATAAAGTTGAAGTTGAAGAAAACTTTATTTATACGCAACTTCTTTCCACCAGCTCAAGAAAAAGAGAAGAAAGTGGCGTACACTCGCACATGCAGCGTACAGAAGCAGCATCAACTAGAGTTGGCGCGGCTCAAGAATAAATACGCGCCGCAGCCTAAAGCGATAGAAGAGACCGCATATAACGACCGCGCGCAGGCCCGCCGTGCTGCTGTCGGCTCCTCACACTCTGCTGAGAAGACGCAGTCTACTGATGTCGACACGTAAGTCATCCCTAGCGTTCAACATGTTTATGTTAAGGTTTGACCTGTCACTGCGCTGTGACGATGGGAAAGGTGTCCAAAAATTAACGCGGGCGGGTAAGCGGGGAAGTGAAAGGGGCGTGGCATGAGTGACAGGTCCATTCTTATGATAACCAGGTTTACGAGCTTCGAGTATCTTCATCAATTTGCATATGACTGTCACTAAGCTCTACAACAGCTGCTTAAGTCACTATTATAAGAGTAATGCGATAGAAGGAACCGCGTATAAAGACCGTGCGCAGGCCCGCCGCGCTACTGTCGGCTCCTCAGACTTCGCTGAGAAGACGCAGTCTACTGACGTTGATACGTAAGTCACTAAGGGGTCATCCATAAAGTACGTCACACGTAACGCGGGGAGGGGGGGGGGGGTCGACAAAGTGTGACATAGTGTGACAAGGGGTGGAAGGGGTACTAAGTTTCGTGACATCACATTTCAAATTTCATATGATCAAATCAAATTTCATCATTTCATATGATGTTGATTTCATAAAAAAGTACTTAATTTAAATGGAAATAAAACTAAATTCGGAACTGCTGTTTTAATTTAATAATTTTTCGATGTGAAATTGCAAAACATGTGACGTCACACTAGGGAGGAGGGGGGTCTCAGAAATGTGACCACCTGTGACAAGGACGGGAGGGGGGCTCAAAAATCATGAAATTCGTGTGACGTACTTTATGGATGGCCCCTAAGCTCTAAAAAGGCTGCTTAAGTCACTATTATAAGAGTAAGCAATTGAAGAGGCTGCTTATAAAGACCGCGCGCAGGCCCGCCGCGCTAGTATCGGCTCCTCACACTCTGCTGAGAAGACGCAGTCTACTGACGTCGATACGTAAGTCACTAAGCTTTATCAAGGCTGCTTAAGTCACTATTATAAGAGTAATGTCATTCAGTAGTGCTATTGTAACACATCGTGTGCTTAAAGTTAGCAGTATTGACAGAATAGCGAGGTATATCAATTGTACTCTCGTGGTACAACTCAGTGACCACTCAATTAGCGGAATTGAGGCCCAGTTCGTTACAGCACTTTTACATAAATACACCCTCAATGGAGAACCGAGTTATCGATGTCGGAGACAGTTTCATTATTCACGGAATAACTAATTTACTATCGTTTCCCATCTTAGACTTAGAGCTAAATATTTAGCAACCATTATTGGACTACTATAAACACACCAGTTGTTCTCGCGGAGTAAACAGATTAAACAAAACTTAGTAAAATGATCCTAGTAGGTACAAGTTATACGCTCGTTTATTTGGTAAAAAATGATATGTTCGTTTTCGTCTGCATCGATCTTGGTAGCACTTTTACAACCGACTCTGAAACAAAAGAATACATTGTTTGTACACAAGTGTTCAAGTTCTAATGAGTCCGAGTGCGATTCCACAGAAACAGAGCTGTGGAAAGTTGACCAATTGAAGTACTCGAAATAAAACAAGGAATTCATGTCATGAATTTTGAGCAATAATATTAGTAATTTTTTTATGCATCTCTGCCTACAACTGTATCTGAAAATTCGGCAGTTCGGAATATTTTTTGACATTTTGCTTTTGGCACTAACCCATTTTCTACACTTGAGATACACTATAAATGTAATTGTTATCACGCACCGTGCGTGTGTCCGAAATGTGTACAGTTTGTGCATGTAGTTTTAAATAATTGCATAAATTTCTACAAAAAGCACCTGTAGATTGAGAAGATCAATGAAAAAATACGTCAATTACCTCTGGGCCGACGTGTATGGCCATCATCATGTCATAATCGTTAGGCCCGATGTGTATCTGCGCGCGGCCGCCGCCGTCCACCGTGACGGTCTTGCCCTGGCAACTATTGCCAACTTTGTTGCCAGATATCACGTCGCAGTATGTGCCAGCGGGGAGGCAAGTCTGAAAAAATACGAAGTTAGGATGCAGAAGCTATTGTTGGTTCTAAAATGTAATGAGATAGGGACTCCGATTAAGTGTAGCGTATGACGTCCACAAACAATGTCGACATGATGATTTTGGCAAGATTGCTGGACCGCGCTAAATGTAGTCTGCCTTTATATGGTTACCTCTATTTCGAAATGAATGGGAGAGTCCCTATCTTTTAAATGAGTGTTGATTATACTATTTGTAAAGCCTCTGAGCATAGTGCCCATTATAGTAACGATAGACATGTAATATGTAACTTAACGTGTATCACCAAGGAGTCCATTTGCCTGTACGTTTCCATCCACAAAATTTCAAAGGTTTTTGTACCTGAGATAGGTAAAGTCTTTGCGACTTGCACTCTCTATTTCGCAGGCCATAAAATTTAGTTATCTGCCGTCTTATTAGGCTTCAATTAATTTTATTCTTATATTAATAATATACCTGCAAGTTCTGGTTAAGGGCCCACATGTCGTTATTGAAAGCGATGAAAGCGTTGCCTCCTCTACAGAAGGCTATCTGGTTGCTGCCATTATCCCACCAGTCGTTAACGCCGGTGTTGCCAGCCGCGTTCCTGAACGCCACCATAGCGTAGATTTGCCTCCAGCGGTGCTGGCAAACCCAGCCGTTACCGCAGGTGCCATCCTGGGAAATAAGATTTCAACAATTAAGCCTAATTTCGTAGTTTGAGCTACATTTGTGATACTGGAAGTCATATTTCATATATCATCTGGCCAGTATATGTCTGAAAGCTATCCCCTCCTATATGTGTATTCTCCTATCAAATTCGCCTCTCAAAGGACCTTACACACATAGGCAGTTTGAGATTTGTTTATGTAGGTAGGAGGTTTGTTGATTACAACGATTAGGATGCAGATATAGATAGGGCTATCTGGTACCTTGGCAACTAAAGAAGAAGCAATTTCCAGAATATATAAAATTAATCATCGAAATGCATTGTGACTTGAAGATTCTGAAACATTAATTATATCGTAATCTATTTATTATTTAAATAAGTATTTATATTATCATATTAACAATTAAGTTTTATCTGGTGTAAGATAAGATATAGTCGTTTGATGCTAGAGTTTAAACTTACCGAATTGATAGATGGAGAAATAATATTGCCCTGGTGATCCATAGGAGGTCCGACTTCAGAGTCCCAAAAGGAAAAACTGCTCATGACCTGCGGTTCTCCGTACGGATGAGCTAAAAGAAAAGCTATGGCTGCTCTGTATGGCTTTCCTTGTTTGTAAGTTAGTACTCCACCGCCGCCGCCGTGGCCTCTCTCATTGTCGTGGTTATCGATGAACGTCAAAGAGTCGCTGTGGGCCAACAGACCCCACTGTGGTCCCCAGCTGACTAACCATCTCAACTGGTTGTTTCCTCTGAAGGCATTGCTTAGTTCCAACCCCACTTTGAACTCGGTCACAGCTCCGATCGGGGTGTATTCGTCGCGGCTGATCGCTTCGCCGCCGTAGTCGATCACTTCTTGGTAGATGTAAGGGCGTGCGTTGGCAGGGAAGCCGTGTGCTGTGTTAAGGTTCTTCAAACGATCGTAGATTATTTTGAGGTCTTGAGGCCACATGTGCTTTGCTGCATCGATTCTGTTGGTAATAAATAACTTGTGTGTTAATTTAGAACTGCTTTCAATAATTGTGTATAAGATTTTTTTACGTATATCGAGGTTTTTTACCTGAATCCAGCGACACCGTAGTCGATCAGCTTGTTCATGAAGTCGACAATCATGTTGCGTACGTGTTCGTCTGCTTGATTTAAGTCCTTCAGACCGACCAACTCACAGTTGCGTACCTAGAATGGAACAATACGTTTTCATTTCCCCGTTTCCCTAGGTCGTAGCGTGATGTCATATAGCCTATAGCCTTCACCGATAAAGGAGCTTTATAACACAAATATATTTTTTCAAATCGGACCTGAACCTCAATATTCTCGTGAACAAGTTCACTTATCGAATTTTCTGTTTCGAAAAAAAAATATAGTTTTTGCTTTATCAGGGTCACGAATTCAACAGTCTATTCTCTTCTATTTGTATAGTACTCTACTTACCCTCCAAGCGTTATTCATATAGTCCATGCCGTCGATGACGCAATGCGGCCAATTGAAGTGTTCCCTCCTGAACGGCACCGCGGGATAGTCCCAGTTCTGGAACACGGCAGTGTTGCCAGCTGTGCCAAAGTTCTCTGGGGGCTCGCCCGTCATGTGGTTGATCACTGCGTCTACGTAGATTCTGTGGATCAGAATATTAAGTAATATGCGAATTAGGAATTGCTAGGGAATATGACCTAAACCTCTGTAAGGAAGGCAAGAGTGAGGTTGCTTGCTAATAAGCGGATACTCGTATGTCCCATCCCAACCTAGCTAGTGGATGATCCACACCTGAAATCATGTGCGATCGTAGTCAAATATCTATCGCATCGTCACACATCATCAGGCAGGATCGCGGGCTATGTATTCATTATATTAATCCTATAATTATGGAATGCTGGAATCTTGACTTGGTTCCTAATATCTAGATGAAGTGTAATTCATAATACTAAATTCTTATCTGACTCCAGTGGCGGTGCAGTTTGCCTTATTGGCGAACGATCTATTGTCTTCCAGCGAGTACTTAATAGGCTGATATCTGGATAGCTACCACAATAAGCGGTTTTAGTTAGGTCTATAATACAAAATCACGCAGAAGCAGCCATTCATAAAATCATAAATATCATAAAATCGCACCTGACTCCAACAGCGTTGCAGCGCCGAACCATATCAGCGAACTGCCTCTCGTCTCCGGACCGGGTGACCAGATGGTATGACATGGGCTGGTAACGCTCCCACCACGGTCTGTTGTAAGTCCATAGCACTACGTTCTCGTTGGGCGGCGAGATCTGCACACAAATGTCTTTGGAAATAAATTGAACATGTCTTTGGAAATAATTGATTAAAAGCAGCTACTCCAAAAAATTGTTGGTGGGTTTATTACTACTAGATCTCAAACTTATGATTTTATTACTAAATTTGTCTATATTATTATTCATTGAGATGTTAGATAAATATTCGGCGATAGATTGTTCTTGAATAATATAATAAAAATAATAGTCAGACATACTGCTGTTATATCTCTGATGTTCAATTCTAAGGGGTTCTCCAGTAAATCCACAATGTCATGGACATAGTCTTATTATCTGCGTACTCGTAGAGACCTATCAGTTGAACTTCTCCACGTGGACTGATGTGTTCAAAAATGTCGTTGACATAAAGTCAAAGTTACCTGAATCCCACCAAAACCCCGTGGCCCCAGGAACCGCTCGCACTCGGCCGCGATGTCGTCCCACTTCCACTCGAAGAGATGCACGTTCACCGACCGTCCTGGCGCGTAGTATGGGTTCTTGTACGCCGCAGTCGCAGCTATTAGCGCTGCCAACGCCAATAGTATAAGTTTACCCTGAGAACGGAAAGTTGATAGTAAAAATCATGATCAATCGAACTATCCATGCACTACTGAATACCAAGGTGTTATCAACGAGATCTCGAGAATGATATCAGCCAAAATACATTTTGTAGTCTTTAGATTTACATATAACTGCATTGCACAAAATGTTTTATACCTGCTAATCAATTAAGTATACAATATAAATAGAGAGAAAATATAACTCTTATTAACTTTACATACAAGCATCAGTTCTGGTAGTACTAACAGCAGCATTGATAAAATAAAAATAGTAATAAATATTAATCAAAATACTCAGTAATACTAACCATTGCACCGAAACTTGCGCACACAACCACTACCTATACCAACTGCAAACTACTGGAGTAGAAAATGACGTTGTTTTGATTACCCTATTTGTCTAATTTTTGATAAGGCGACCACCTATACGAGAGTATAAGTAATTAAAAAACTTATCTTAATCAGATTGTCGACGACTGAAAATAATTTCGATTAGCTTGTTGTTTGGGATTATTTATTATTACTAATACCTAAAGTTTGTTACGTAAAAATCATTTGGAAAATATTTCCATTTATTTCAAAGTTGACTAGTTCATAGTTTCAGTTCACATTTCAACTGTTTGTGTGAAAATAACATGTACATCTCAATAAGACTTATGTATGTTTCTGCAGGTTCATAGCCCCAGAGAACAAAGGGTTCAAACTGCTAGAGAAGATGGGCTGGTCGAAGGGCGAGGGGCTTGGCAAAGACAACCAGGGTGATACAGAACCGGTGAGTAGTATTAAAATTACTTTGTTTTTTCTCCTCTGCACTAACGCATCTATCTTGAACCTAATTTTATTAAGGTTCTACTACTAGTCTGTGTGGTATGTCTTAATACAAAGCACAGAATATATAATAGTACTACATACAGAACGGACACTCACCTCCCCTCCCTAGTCTGACTTACCTCACTATCGCGCCGGAATTAGGGATCTCATTAGGGGACCGCCTAGCTCGCATGGCACGCGCATGTTTGCGACGTTAGCGGAAGTACAAAGTTTTGTGTACGAGAGATGCCTTAGTACTGTGCAGTGTACGGGTGTCTTTCTTTCTCGAGAAATGACTCCGATAGGAGCCTTTTTCGTTTCCCAAAAGATGAGAGGTGGAAAGTAACTTCATACAAAATATGCAACTACATATAACCTATTCTAACTATTCAGTTACAGTGAACAACTTTAAAAACGTTAGGTAAAGGTAACATTCTATAGAATTATGTGTAGTTAGGAAATTATAATTGTATCATTTATGTGATCGGTGAAATCAGGTGTTGCTAAGGTAGATTCTATCTTTTTATTTCTCTACGATACCACGTGAATATGAAATTACGAAAATTAGTACTCGTTACGTTGTTTACTAAATTAAAGTAAATTATTTACGTTGTTTATGTATCTGTTTATATTAAATTGTTATGTGAAAATAGCTATGACCGGTGCGGTGTAACGGACTTTGTCAACCCTTATAGCACGCACACAAACGCAGCGTCTGTGCAACACGCCATCTGTCAATGTATGGCCAAAATGAAAAGTTTCTTCTGAGTGTCCGGGCTGTGTACAAAGTACGGACAACAGCACGTCAAGATAAACACTGCGGTATCTTATGGAGTTGTAATAAGGGTTAGTTTTCTACAAAAATAAGTAACCTGATGTGCTGGCGACTGTACATAAAGTTTAAACTGACTATGTTTAACCGCCCAGAGAAAGTTTATTTAAAGTTTTAAATTTTTACACTAAATTTATATGGAGATAATATCACACTTCTTGATAATTGTAATGTTCTGTCAAAACTTAATCAAAAACTTCACATCAGCAATCTATGGTCTCTCCAAACTTTAATACACGGAAAGTCAAACACAAAAGGGGGTGACATGAGGATTGAATGTTTATTATTTAAAATCGAAACCAGTTGCATCACAATATCTTTCAGGATTATTGATCAAAACAAAAAGTCTTAAACGGAATAGAAAGCGTATTTTTTAAGGCGTGTTTTGTATTTGTAATTAGCAGTCTTCATCAAACTTTCACACGAAAATGCCAGTTACACTTCTTGCAACTTGCACTCAACTATTTATGATACTTAGTTTACAAAAGTTTAGATGCAACGAATTCAGTAGCGCAACAATTTCATACCAATTAGCGAGGTGGCATTTCTGCGTTGTCGTTGTTTCATAAAATCCAATGATTTATTGTTTCCGTTCGCTCCTTATTCGTCCAGCCAATAGCTGCGAAGAATGCTTTACGACATTAAGTCCACCTTTCCCTCTAACTAGTGGTGCAATAAATAAATAAACACCTCAATTAGTATGAACTGCTAATGGAACCGGTGTGGCCGTTATTTTATACTTTGTAGTGCATACATGAATGTTAAATGCAGGGCATTATGAAGCTCTATGCGAGAATAGCAAGTGTAAAGTCCGTTTTTCTTCACTGGTCGAATATTGTAAACAATCTTGGCATTCCTTTTTAGCGAAAATATTCATTTTAAATCAAGATCAACACAAAACTTACAACATACATAGCTAATTCATCGTTCAACACTGAAATCTTTTTAAATTAAAAAGTAAATAAATTTTATTTGCTGATATTCTTTTAAAAGTAACAAAAAGATTGTTTACTATGTTGGACTAGCAAAGATGAATGGAGGATAACACTCGAGTCTGAGGCTAACCATAAATTTTATTTTATTTTTATTTTATTTGTATTACAAAATCCACAGCTCTTAAAGATGATAACATAATATACATACATACATATCGGACTTACAGCCAATGACGAAAGAATAAAGGACAAGAAACCAATCACTGAGGTAACCTGCAGTTTCCTGTAAACGCTTAATAGATTTTCTATGTAAAAGTGAGTGATGCGTCCTATTCAGTTGTGGGACCTAGCGCATAAATCAATTACATAAATTGTCGTCATTATAGCATGCGATGTGACAAGACTGATTACATGTTGCGTTCCCATTGTTTATCATTAAATGTGACAAGTGAATAACGAACAAGTTCTATAATAATTATAATTTATTACTAGCGGACCCAGCCAACTTCGTTTTGCCCCCGGCCCCGTCCCATCCCAGCCCCGTTCTTATATATATATATTTTCTTATATAAGAATACTTCTTATATAACATATCTTATATAATATATACCTTCTCCTGACAATAACGAACAGAACAAAAAAAGAATTAGCGAAATCGGTCCCGCCGTTTAGGCGTGATGCCGTGACCAAGGGAAATAGGGATTCATTTATATATATATAGATTTAATATTGGCACATTTTGAAATTTTACCAAAAGAATTGAAAGTTTCAAAATATCTCATCGCTCTACATTATACGATGAAAATGACAGGTACTATTAATTAATCAACTATTTTTTCGTTAGTATTGAAGTGAAAATATTACCCTTATATCTTTTTTTCGTCCTCTCGTTTAGGTAAGAACTTCATAATTTCGTCCAACTTTTTTCCTCAAAACAAACGCCGTCGAGGCATTCTTAGTTTTATTTATGGTTCGTATTAAGTCGTCAATCATTGTCTTTGAGAAAATCTACAAAATGAATTGTATCTCCATTAGAGCTGACGTGACTAATTAGTTCACAAGACTGTTTTGTCGTACGAAACCCTAAAATCGTTTGGAAAAGATCAAATCGATGATCTTAAACATTGGCCTCGATTTCACACAATGCGACCTGTGATTTCAAAATATTTTGATAAATATTCGTATTATATCAACATGTTAAATGAGTCTCCGATGAAATGTCTATTCTGTTATTTTATCAAAAACGTAATCTATAGACTAAGTTTAACTTTTAGAAAGTTGTTATACTTTATTATATTTATAGCGGATTCCTCTACTTGGAAATGTGAAACAATAATGTCAGTTAAAAACTTGGATATTTACGATTATGATTGACGCAAAAGTCCCGTCTAACCTTTCATGAACAGCCATCGGTGTAGGTACAGGTTTTATTCACCATTGCGCGGACCCTAAAACAGTTTTTATACTTTTTAGCAATAACAGGCTGTCTGTAGGTCAGGCGGGCGTGGGCCTACCTGGCCATTTAAAACAATTTACCCGTTTTTTATTGCGTCCCGTTTCACATTAGGGCCAGACGAGTGATGGCTTGCCATTAGCTCGTGTTCGGAGTCAGACGGTGACTTTTAGGGCGGTTTTACGTTAGGCGATGCGCGCATTTTGTTTAAGGCTGCTGTCACCTACCTTCTAACAAAGTTCAAGTGCAGTTTTCTTCCCAAAAATGACTTAATTGACAACTTTTTTTGACTGATTTGTGTAGAAATAAGCTATCTACATAAGATGTAAGCTCTGAATTTTTGATTCAATCTTTAAAATGCCTGTAATTTGCAATCATAGAAGCCAAATTGACGGTTTTTCTGGTGCACTTTTCTAGATCAGTTGTTGACATCAGCTATCGAAATAACATAAACTTGAAGGGAATTACGTTCGTCTACAAGGTGTAGACTCTGTTTTTTTTATTTATTGCTCTAGTTATTCCACATGAAGACAAAATTGAAACCATGTTTTGGCATAAAATACGCATCTAAAGGCAGGCGATTATGTCTGAGATACATTGCACTTATTGTGTGTTATTTGATAAAACAATGTTATAGAGGTTCCTATCTTTGACTTAGCATCTAAATTCTTGATTTTATCTTGTGCACTATATTCAAAATATCTTACTAAAGTAACCTATAAATTTGAGATTTGGAGCTGTCACGGACGTTCATCTTCGATCGAAATTTGATAGACAGCGCCGAGCGCTCGGAGGGGAAGGGTGTGTCGCTCGTTGTCTTCGTTGCTACTCTTTTATTTCGTGTATGATACTAATTCCAAATTTGAAAATATCACGCTTTGCACAATTTTTATACGGCGACCAATTCGCTTTGAAGCTTTATGCAACAGGCATAAAGCCATAGTGCATTTGGATCGTCGATGGTCTCTAATTATATCAAAAAAGTATTCGTTCTTTTGTATCGATTAGTAGTTGTATTTAAATGATTAATCAATGTTATGTAAACTTGCATAGAAAGGAATCCTTATTAATACTATAAACAAGAAAGATTTATATGTATGGCGACTATTTCAAGAGGTTCATGAGTTATAACGAAGATCTTTTATCATAAACAATTTGTATTTTCGAAACTTGATCAAACAAAATGTGCAGATACTAGGACCAAAATTATCGTCAAAAATAATAATAATAAAAAATTGTCTACAAAATAAAATTGTGGTAAGGTCAACCAGGGCAAATGCAACTGTGGGGCTATAGCAACTCCCTATGAAAACTCATTTATTGAGGCTGTTTTAATACAACGCCACCTATCATTCCATAACTAAACGGTTATTAGACCTTACATTTGGTAGATGGCGCTTCTAGGATGAATACTGTTTAATCGACAGCTCATCTTGTAAAACCGCTATTTTGAAGGTGCAGCGCGTGAAATCTCGTTGTTGTTGCTGCTGTTAAAAAAATGTTTTCAAGTGATTTGAGCAAGTTTTTGTGACTGGATACGATTAATTATAAACCGTAAGTGATTTTGTTTATATTTTTCAGTGCTTTTATTGGGTTTTTCTAATGATATGGATGCAGTTACATTTTCCTCACAAAAATCTCGCTATGGGGTAATTGCAACTTAGAGGTTAGTTACAATAACCCCATATATTTTTGTATGAAACTGCTTACACTAGTGATGTGACGGTGTCGAGATTATGAATGTTTTCATCGATGATCAAGTTCATATTCGTCATTTTCACCAATGCGTACGCCTTGAGGCATAAATAAGTACGTGAAAGGTTATTGTTTGCTTCGTTTAGAAATATGAAACTGTTGTGTTGTTAGTAGGTAGTAAGTAATAGTACCACGTTACCTATATGATATTAAAACTCTAAATTACCATAAATATATTTTTTCCTATGAGCAAATCGATTAATATACTTGATCAAACAATAAAAACGATAAGAAACATCATTTTGCCCCGGTAGATCTAAAAAAAAGTAAGTTTTTGGTTACAGATGGTGCGCAATTATAAACGCAAAAAAGTGGATAGCTTTACGCAAGAAAATCTAATAAAAGCAGTGGATGCTGTGCGTAGTAAAAAAATTAATAGTTACGAAGCTGCTGAAAAATATGGGGTGCCGAGATCAACAATCATACATCGTATCTATGGAACGAGAGGTGCCAAAATGCCAAAACCTGGCAGACCATGTGTATTCTCTAAATTAAATTTGATATTCATGGATAAATATATTTCAAGTGCAATGTTAGAATATTAGAATTACTTGTGCCATTAGTTTTCTATAAGTACTAAAGTTGATATACACGTATATGTAACGTTTCATTAAAAGGTTGTTCTATGATTGTACTAGTAGTTATAATAAGTGAAAAATAATAAACAGTATTATTAAACATATTTATTTGATTTGGTGTAAGGTAATTTAGCAATATTACATACATCCATAGTCCCGGTATTCCCCGATAAAAATAACACGTATTGTAAAAAATATCGATAGTGCTAGTTCGTAGCGTTTCCCACACTAATTCTTCAACAAACAGTCGCATTAGCCCCCACACATAATTCAATCTGCTTTTACTTAAAAATAGCCATTGCTGCAGGGTAATAAAGTTTAAAATCCTATAAATAAGATTGGGGCTCATAATAATATTATATTTTGGTTTTTATAAGATAAAAACATAAGAGACAGTCGTATTTAGATGCATTTACCCCCGAATAGGGGTAAATGTAACTTTTCCTTTCAATTTGAGGAAATTGTGTCACTATCAGTTATTTATAGGACTGTTTGAATGTTTGAATGGTTTAAAATAATCTTAAATGTATATGTAATGAAGTAAACGGGTCAAATAAATAAGCAAATGTAGTATGACCGAACAGCGTTTGTTCAAACTTGGAACTTATGATTTTTTAGTTGCATTTGCCCTGGTTGACCTTATATGATGAGCAAACTGTTTCTATCACCAAACAGTTAAATGTCAATTTTAGACAAATACTGAATTAATAAGGCCAAGAATAGGCAATAGTATCAATTCTATTGCATATGTATGGGGTTGCAAATTATAACCTTATTTATATAAAATAAAGTAATATCAGTAACACTACTTTATAGTCCAACAACGGTAGACCGATTATCATGATATTTACTTTGTTGAATTGGTATTTACCTCTTACCCCTTAAGTTATTATAAAACAGGGCTGGGGCGCGCCGAGGCTGGATATGAAGCAAAGTTTTCTGTGGTCGAAGTTTTTTTTTTCACTAAAAAGTCTACAACTCTTCAAAGGACTCCAATTCAGGCAAACCATTTCTTTTTAAAGTCAGTGCCATCGCATAGGCTCTCTCAAGTTCCATCTTAAGCGACATCTATCTGTGCATCGACTCCAAAAAGAAATGGTTTGCCTAAAATGGAGTCCTTTCAAGAGTTTATTTAAGACTTTTTAATGTGTTTTGTTTTTGAAGTCGGTTTTATTGAAATAGTATGGTAGTGAAGTGCTAACCCAACAAAATTGAAGACAAATAAGGGCTTTTGTTTTAAGTATTTGACTTTGAGTAGTAAACAAGTAAGTTTATAAATTTTCTTACATCATTCTTTTCACACTTAAATGTAAAATTTAACTGTCATTTTAAACTATAATTGATTAATGTATTTATTAGGAAAAAAGAAATGTTTATAAAATTCTAGAGGTGGGCGCTAGCAACTGCGACACAGTCTTTTGACTACTGCGGTTGTTAACGCAAAAAAGTTTATGTTTTAATTTGTATGTGTTGAAATAAATAAATAATGAAATTATAAATTATGAAATTATGAAATTCGTGCTTTGGATTTTGAATAAGAATAAACGGACGACAAAAACTAAAAGGTCAGTTTTTCTTAATATAGACCTTATATAGGCGTTATTTAGTTCCACAACCTTTGATACGCACTTGTACGTACCATTGGCCATTGGCGTCAATTCCATACTGTGTGGGACTTGTTCATGGCATTTAACAGTGTTTCAATGGTTTAAACCTAAATAAATAGGGCAATATTTTGCTTATTTAACATTACTTTTCTTTCTACCACAATCTACAACCACAACCTAACTATAAACTTGTATGGTAAAACGCTTGTTTAAATAGAAGCGTTTCATGTGATGTGTATGTAGTTAATATGAACCTGTATTCAAATTGTACGCAAATGCCATGAAGTTCCATGGTTCTATTCAAGTCCATATTCATATAATATTTCATTATTGAAAAATGTATATGGACAAAATGATATAATACCGGTGTAAACCAAATAATTAAATAAAAATTATCTTGTTTATCATCTGTTATACATGAAATACTTGAAATCTTGATCGAAATTTTCTTAACTACATTTTCTGAATGTTAGCTATAATAACTTGTGACATATTTCATATATCAAAATACAAATCATATCAAAGAACAGCGTTACACTAAAAAACATTTATGTGTAAATAAATCCTCATAGCATCCAGCTGGTATGACACGTGGTAGATCAAGCCCAGAACCAATGGCATCATCCACCAATAACCCTTAGTCCCCGTTTCTCGTGGAGTTTACATTCGTAAAAAAATACCTACTCTGAGAAGTCACGATTTGGGTGAAGACATAAAGAGGCAGATAACCGGTACCAACCTGTACCGACTGACTAGTGATGTGCCAAGTCATCTATTTTTAATCTCAAAATATTTAAGAAATTCGTTACAACAATCCAAATAAGGACCGACTGACACTAGAAAATTGTTTTAACTCGTCAAGTATGTGTGAACGAGACACAATAGAAATTCCATTATTATGCGACTCCCGGCAGTCGTTTGATACCTGACTGATTAAAACAAGATTCAAATCAAGACTTGAGTCGGAAAAGTCTCCATAAAGCATTTCAATTCTATGAAATAGCCAACACGGCACAACACTGGTTAGTCGTTGCAGGTCAGTGCGTGTTACCCGCCTCTATATGTCTTCACCCTTTGGATGCATTTCGTTTTTTCTATGCTGTAAGTTTTTTACGTTATTATAACTGTACGTTTGTGTTTAAATCTGTGAATTTAGTTAAATACTTATCAAAAAGAAAATTTTCGCGAACGGAATTGACGCGAGCCCTGATTCCGAACTGTATTCACTGTATTCGTAATAGGTATTTCAAATACAAAAAAACTGGTATAACATTAATTTATCACATCGACTTTTTAAGACCATCATTTTCTGTGTTCATCATACGCATAGCCTACTACCTAGAGATAAAGTATCAAAATTGTTTAATTACAGTTAACATTTTTTTGTGTCCCGGACATATAAAATCGCACACACACATTGATAAATTCGGTAAAATCTGAGAATCTCCGAACTGTCATATGGCTCTTAATGCGTCTGGCTGGCCAGTTGTTATGCTGTAATAGCTCCACGCAGGAATCAATGTGCCAATTATATTCGCAGGACAAAAGGTTCGCTCATTAGGTTTCGTCAATTTTTGTTTCGTAAATTATGGCAGTTCAGGCAAAGCAAGGATTTTGCTAATGACATTTTTTTACATACCTATTTATATTTCTGAATTGATTGAGGTCTCTGAGGAAATAGCAAATTAATATGTTACGTCTCGTCATCAGTTCTTCAAACAACGTTTTCCCATGTCCTCAAACAAAAAGTTAACAGTGATCGTTTATCCATTTAGTTTTATTAATGTGTTTTTAAAGCAAACGGACGGGCTATTCTGCATGAGTCACACACCTTTGTTTTTCAGGGATTCGGGTATTTGTCGGACACAGCCTATCAATCATGCCGAGAACGAACTAAGGCCGAGCGCTCACTGAATTTAAACTTAGCTGTCTTAAGTTTTTATCGTAATGCAACGCTCTCTCTATCTGCCTGACAGCAAAATAGCATCGGGGTATGACGAAAGTGCCTTCATAATGCACTAAACACAACTAAATGTACTGTTTCGTTTTATTTTTTTCTATGCTTGCTCGGAAAAGCCGGAAGCCAATCAAAGAGGCACTGTTTTAATGGACGTTTACTTACCATTTAACATAAATTGTAAGAATATAACAATTTATACTGTGGTCCAACTAATCTTGTCTTGTCTAGTCTACTTGAAAACGTATCAAAGTAATCTATTCGACTCTGTTCAAGTAGGTAATTAATTATTTGACTGAAATTATTTTCCATAAGAATTTTCGATCAGGGTAATCTGTTGTAACATTGCGGTTGGTAATTGAAAGAAATGTGTCCCAGGTCCCAGAGCGTAGTTACACCGCCAAGTGTGCGCGCAGTCTTAATAAGACAGTTTGCATTCGCGTCCCATTTTGTGCAAACATTGAATACGATATGTCTCTGCCGTTTTAACTTACAATTTGTATTTACTTTGGAAATGCTAAACTGATATGTTGTCCTTGAAATATATTGCACTTGATCATCGTTTTGATCAATTCTCACTAGTTGTCGTCGGTAAAACATAAATAGATTGCAACTTTGTAGAAAGCAATGCAAATGATTTGCTTGGATAAATGCTAGCTGTTGATAAAAAGGAATGCCTCTATGACTGTATCACCTCTATGTCAAATATAATTTACTTAGTAAATTAATCATAACATTGGTTTTACAATATTTTTAACACTCACAGTGTCATATTTTATTCTTAAAAGATTAAACGGGACGCGCACGGGCGGGACTCGAACCAGCATCTTTTCTGGCTGAGAGCAGTTGGCCCGGTTAGCCAGAAAAGATGCTGGTTCGAGTCCCGCCCGTGCGCAATTTTTGGTTTCATATTTCATCTTTTAATCATAACATTCTTCTTCCTCTGTTTTCATTTGTAATTAAAGTTTTACATTTGTAAGTTGAATGTTTCTTTTATATCTAGCGTACGTTTCTGTCTACTTGAATGGCTCCTCTCTGATTTTTATTGAGAAGTCAAATTATAATTTGATTTGAATAATGTTGACTAGATCGTTTCTTAATTCATATATTGCAGCAGTTAAAAGCACTGATCCCTAACGATTTTGGGTATAGGTACAACACAGCACATTGTAAGATTTTATTACAAGCAATTAAAATATATCAGTTAACGAATTTAGTAAACCGCTATAAATTGAGACCCTTACATATTATGCAGGCATAAATATTTTACTGCAAACACTAATTCGAAATGGAATGCATATCTTTTAATTTATTAAATCTACGGTCTGAAAGCGTATTTTTTAAAATGAATAGCGTAAATCGTGTAATTGATAAGATGAATATTATTTTGATTATGTATGTAATGCTCTTTTTAATAAAGACATTTTTTAAATAATAAAAATATTTTATCAAATAAAGATTTCCTTCTTTCTTTTTAATTTAAGAGCTATGCTCTTGTCGGTGGAGCTTTCTCCATTTATCTCTATTCAGAGCCATCTCCTTGACCTCTTGGTACGACTC
The DNA here is from genome assembly GCA_963584085.1 of Pyrausta aurata. NCBI lineage: Eukaryota > Metazoa > Arthropoda > Insecta > Lepidoptera > Crambidae > Pyrausta > Pyrausta aurata. The sequence goes on along the minus strand of OY757270.1, from coordinate 6,754,901 downwards.
GACGTCCAACTTTTCCTTTATTTGGGTCATATACGCTCTTCTAGGTCTTCCTCTTTTCCTTTTCCCTTCAATCTTTCCCTCTATGATGATCCTTATCAAGCTATCGTGCCGTAGTACCACCAAGTGTCCAAGCATCTTTCCTATCCGGTTTTCTATTGTTTGGAGTATATTTCTCTCCTCGCCTACAATCCTCAGAACATCTTCGTTAGATTTCTTTTCCATCCAGCTAATCCTCTCCATCCTTCTTCAGAACCACATCTCGAACGCTTCTATTCTTTCTCTGTCACGTTGAGTCATTGTCCACGTTTCACTACCGTACAGAGCGATGCTCCAGATGTATATCTTTATTAGCTTTTTTCGGATTTCCCTCGATATTCTGGATTTAAACATATTTTTTTGGCATTAAAAGCTTTCTTTGCCATGGCTAGTCTACCTCGTGTGTTCATAAGTTTTGAGACAAACTTTGTAGTTAAAAAAATAAATTAAATATTACTGGCTGCTATTTAATTCTTTTTCCAATTTTGAATTTGGAATGTTTACTTTTAATACCTTTGACTTTCAAATTTATTTCTGTCAATTTTATCGTGATGGACTAAAGAATTGCGTGCGACCGTGATATCGCTATTTAAGGCGGGAAAAAAACCAATGGAGATTTTCCGTGAGGTGAAAACTTTTGGCGTCAGCCGTAACTTCGTGTATTACACTATCAAACGATACAAGGAGACAAGTTCCTTGCAAGATCGCCAAAGGAGTGGTCGGCCACGCTCTGTAAGGACGCCTGCGAACATCAAAATCATCCGAGAGCGACTTCGCCGAAATCCATGTCGCACTCAGAAAAAAATTGCTCTGCAGACTAATATTTCGCGCGTTTCAGTCAACAGAATACTAAAATATGATCTTAAGGTAAAGGCGTATAGCCGTAGAAAAGTTCACTTTTAAACGATCGGCTTCGTAAATTGCGACGCGAACGTTGTCCATTACTGCTTAGGAGACACGATGCGAGGAAGATACTGTTCACCGTTGAGAAAATTTTTACTGTCGAAGAAAAGTTCAACCGACAAAACAATAAAGTCTATGCCAAAAGTAGCAAGGATGTCCCAGCTTCAGCACGGAATGTCTCGCGTACTCATCATCCAGCAAGTGTGATGGTATGGTGGGGAGTTTCGTATGAAGGTGTCACTACGCTCCATTTCTGTCAACAAGGCGTCAAGGTGAAAGCCAAGAATTATCAAAGTGACATCTTAGAGCCTGTTGTGAAACCCCTATCTCATACTTTATTTTACAACAAATCTTGGGTTTTCCAGCAAGTTTCAGCACCATCCCATAAAGCAAAAACCACCCAAGCTTGGTTGAGGGAAAATGTGCCGGCCTTCATCGCGGCGAACGAATGGCCCTCCTCCAGCCCCGACCTCAACCCGCTGGATTATTCTCTATGGACTGAGTTAGAGCTCAGGGCCTGCCGGAAGTCCCACCCTAACTTGGAGTCACTGAAGCGAGCTCTTGTTCGAGAAGCAAAGCGAATCCCGCTAGAAAAGATTCGTGCCGCCATTGATGATTGGCCAAATCGTCTAAGGGCCTGTATTAAAAACAAGGGTGGACATTTTGAATAAAAGATATATTTTATTGTTGATTATTATCTACTTAGTGTTCACTGTAAATTTTAGAAATATAAGTTAATTATTTAAAAAGTTATGCCTCTTTTTTTTCGTCTCAAAACTTATGAACACACGAGGTAGTTTTTATGTCTAATGTGCATCTGGAGTTGTCTGTTATTATGCTGCCGAGATATTTGAAACTTTTTACCTGCTCTATGATGATGTTACTAAGTTTAATGGGTTCATATTTGGGTATTGTTTTCGTTACGATCAAGGTCTTTGTCTTTGATTTATTGATCTTTAGTCCAAACTTGGTAAAAACATCGTCCATAATTATCTCCTATCAAATGCTCCAGTTCCTTAGATGAATTGGCAGCTGCAGCATTATCGTCCGCAAAACGAATAAATTGAATTTTTATCCCGTTAAATAGAACCCCCCCTTTTCCTGAATCTACTAGTTTCCTAATGGCACATTCTATAAAAATATTAAATATAAGTGGCGAAAGTGGACATCCTTGTCTAACTCCTTGTCTTATTTTAGCGGTTTCTCTGTCCTCCATGACTTCAATTATAGTTTCTTGATTTCTATAAAGTTCAAAAATTATCTTTCTTTCCCTGAAGTTAAGCCCTGCATTTCAAAATTATCATCATTTTCTTCCAATCAACATTATCAAAAGCTTTTTCTAAATCTATGAAAGCTATGTGCGTTTCGATGTCTAGATCGAATCTTCTATCTACCAATAGTCTCAGTGCGAATATTGCTTCCCTGGTTCCTCTATCCTGCCTAAATCCGTACTGATCAGGTCCCAAATAGTTTTCTGTAATTGGTCTTATCCTGGTTTGAATGATTTTTAATAAAATTTTGCTAGATTAAACTAAAGATTTCCTTGGTTTTACAATATTTTTAACACTCACAGTGTCATATTTTATTCTTAAAAGATGAAATATGAAACCAAAAATTGCGCACGGGCGGGATTCGAACCAGCATCTTAGACGTATCAATGAGACCAAGAATTTCGCGCGGTCGGACCGACGGCACGGTAGCTCAATTGGAAGAGCAGTTGGCCCGGATTGCCAGAAAGATGCTGGTTCGAATCCCGCCCGTGCGCAATTTTTGGTTTCATATTTCATCTTTTAAGAATAAAGATTTCCTGTTTTATCGAAAATGTATTTCGCATCGAATGCATAAATAGCTCAACATGTCAATGTCTAGGAATACCCAGCAGCAACAGTTCGCGTGCTTAAGCCAAGTAACAGACAGACACACTACGTGAACGATTCCCCGTTATAGGTGCGAGATAATTTAGTCATTTATCGTGTGTCCGCGCGCTCCGGGCGCTGCAACAAAGTTGCACTGACTATGTTTTGCACTTCATATTAAGCATGGGCGTTTTCGTTTTTCTAGGCAAACCGTTATATAACCGATATGTAGTTTGCATATCGATATCAATATCCGTTTTCATATATCGATATCAGATGAAACGGTTATCTTCACTTAAGGTTATTTCTAACTAATAAGTTATTCAAAACTTTCAAAACGCAAACTACTACACTGCTACTACTAAACTCCGAACGCACGCTACGAATGATTGATGTATAAGTACTTACTTAAATAAATAACTATTATAGTCACAATTACGACGATTTTCCTTCATGCTTTAACTAGGCTTAGGACAAGCAGAAAAATTAAATAAATTGCGCTGTGCATTGCATAATTTCAATTAAATGAATTGTTAAATAATACTGCACTAATTTGCAATTGCATCAATAAAAGACCTTAGCAACAAACAAATCACCGCAGCACGTGCCACTCAAGGTCAAGGATGTTGAAATTAAGCAAAAACCAATTATTATTTGGTAATGTTTTATTATGAAAATACTGGTATCATTAATATGGAAATAATAGCTATGGTAACACTGGTTCCCGCCAACTTATCTTTGACAGTCTTGTCTGAGTGTGTGCCTCTTGTGAAATTGTGGATATTAATAAACCACAAAAATACCCCCATTACATTATATTCTGTAGATAAATCCATGTGATAGGATCCAGACATTCTGCCTTCCAAGACTATATTGGAATATACGTTTCGTTATATTTTCACTAAACTCTGCAGTTTTCTTTCGTCCAGAATCCTGTTTTCCCAACAGGTTATGGGCCCAGCCATGCTATCTATGAGCATTGTGCTGTAGTTTCCTAAATACTTATTGCATTTCATATCTCTACTCCCTAAAAGTAAAGTTTCTCAAGTTGTGAATCTATTCCAATCGGAAACTTACATCATAACCTCCAAAATTGAAAAATACAACTCAATCATTAAACGGAGAGAAGAATACCTACTGCAAAAGGATCAATCGAATTTTTCAATGGAAAACATTAAGTTCGGATGAAGAAGTACAACAAGAAACTTTCATGTGTGTGAAAAGTGTAACCCACTACGCCAAGACGACCTGGTACTGTAAAACCCTGTAACTACAAGTCATCGCAATGATATTACAAAACAGTGATACGGATATTACAATAAACACACAAAAAAGGGCCGCCGAGATTCTATGAAAGCCGAGTCAACATAACCAGAGGAAACCGGCGATAAAACCCTGAACGGTAAAAGTGACTGACCGAGGGCGCGACTGTGCCGAGTGGCTTCACTACACAACATATTGTGTTTATCACTATAGCTGGCAAGTACAGATTCGAAAACGGAGAACAAATTACATACATGCAGAACTCCGGTGCAACATACATAATTAAGGGAAGTAAATTTTCATTAGTTCCTTAAAGTGCAATTTAAAATAACAATTGTATAACACGTTGTATTCATTTCAGATACTAAACGTGAAAAATTGTAACTGGTCACCGACTCAAGCACCTATGGCAACCTGGAGGACTACATATGTTTTTACTCCGAGGCATCCTACAATCTACAAAGGTGTTGCAAATACAATTCATCGGGCTTACAATCCTCTTCCATCAGAATGAACATAAATCAGTAAGGATGACACAATACTGAAGTAAGGTACAGCAATACACAAATTAATTTACACAAATTATAAAACCATACTTGTTTAACATTATTATGGTTATGCTAAAGTGACTATAATATGAGTAATTACAAATTATTGTTTCAATGATAAAGTCACATAATAATGTATTTACATGTTTTGCATAACTGTTCATTACAGTTCAATTATTTGAACCTGTAGATGCACACAAGTAAGTTTTAACTCTAAATGTGTTTTGACACTCAAGTGTAATTTTAATTTTAATTTTCCTAGAAATAAATGGGAGAAAGATTTAAGTTAAAATAAGAGTCATATAAGAAGGGCTTAATTATTTGTGTATTGTATGTTAACCAATCACTAAAATGATTGTAAACTAACTTGTATATTGTAAACTATTAATATTTTGTGTTATTTGATGGTGATCAAATTAACTCACTACTGTATGCAATACAGTTGAAACTGATAAATTTACAATCAGATCTTTGAATTAATAATAAATTTGTATTGCAAAAAGTGAGGCAAAGTAAAAAAAAAATTATTAAACTAATTACAATATTGTTACTATGATAAAATAAAAATAAAAATGGTAAAATGAAGGCATGCCATTTGACTAATGAAATGTAGTTTGCTCAAATGTTTTGGGGCAATGCAGTATCAACTGCAGTTAACTTAATATTTATTTATGTCACTACTTATGTTTTTGTTATAAAATAATACATATGACTAGTATTGAATGTTTTCAAATGATACTGTACTGTATAAATGTGTTTATTAAAAGTGAGTTTGGTGAAAATCATAATATAGGGTAAACATACTAGTAGGCCATATTATGTACTGAACGGCTATAAAGTATGACACCCTGAATATGATACTTTAAAATATGAAACAGTGAGTGATTTCATAGAACACAAACTCAATGTATAAATTTTGTGGCATAAATGTTACATCTAACTCATATCTTCAATATTAAAAAAAAAATGTGTTACTAAATGTGTTGTTATTTAAACACTCTGAAAGGAATGAAAGTGTACATTTCCAAAATATGAGATGATGTTATATGAACTGACCTCAAAGTCAGGCTAAACAAACTCTTAGGTTTGTGATTGTTTAAAATCTGATATTTTGAAATCAGATAGCCAAAATCAGAGTAATCTAAATCTGATGGCTCAAAAATCTGATGAGTCTATTTCTGATGACTTGAAAACAGATAGCTCAAAATCAGATGAGTACAGGCGTCATAGCTTAGTACGGTTTCTATACTCACTCGTACCGTTTGAGTCTCATTTTTTAATAATTTTATATAATGATTTGAAATCAGATAAGTAAATTAAAATCTGATAACTTAAAATCTGATGTGTTGAAATCAGATAGCTCAAATGCTTATACAAATAAATCTGATAATTTAAAATCAGATATTTAAATATCCTATGGATAAATAAGGTAACAAAAAATCTGATGATATAAAATCAGATATTTAAATATTTTATGAATAAATCTGATAACTTAAAATCAGGTAAATATAAATCTCATGATTTGAAATCAGATATACAAATATTTTATAGATAAATCTGATAACCATAAATAAGATAAATATAAATCTGATGATTGAAATCAGATAGAAAAAAAAATCTAAAAGATTTTTAGAAATTATGATAAAATTGATAATTAAAATCTGATAGGAATAGTAAGTGCATAAATCAGATGTGATAAGTAAGTCATAATGAATATGACAAGGTTTCTTTTCTAACTATCCAAATTAATTTTAATAGAAAACTGATACCATAAAATCAGTAGTAAAATGTTTTGAAAATTTCACACATTAAAGTGAAACCTTATGCAAAAGTTGCTTGTATGAATAGCAAGGTTTAATAATCATACTAATAAGTTTTGCAAATTTATGTAAGGTTTTAAGCACATTGTTAAAAGATTTATATTTAAAATGTGTGTTCAGCATAAATATTTTTGTTCTATAATGAAACTTGCAATTGTAAAAAGCAACTATATCAGGCACCTGGTTCTAGCTTGTGCAGACCAGCAAACACTAGATAGTTAAAGTGTTATTTCACAAGTTAATTCAAAATAATATATTTATAAACATGGTCAAATGATATAAAAATCATTTGCTTGAATTAACTTATTACTGCCTACTTGAAACCATGACACTAACTTTAAATTAAAGGTTTATAGTTAAAGAAATGCATGTAGCATAGAAACTATTAAAAGAGAAGTTTTGGTATAGCAAACTATAGTCAAACTAATACAGCTATAGATATTATAATCATACCATGAAGCTCTCAATAAAGATAGTGAGGAATATGCACCTAACCTAATCGGTTCTATTAGTGTATGTTATATTATGAACACGCCAAGATTTAAGCGTGGGTATTATACTATATTTAAGTAGACTAGAAACACAATTAAAAATAATAAGTTGTGGCAAAGTCTTTGAATAGTACTTGAATATTTAAAAGTACCTATAGTAACATACAAAAAAAGGTGTAACAAATAAAGTGTGAGTAAGTGTATAACCACACAAAAATAAATGTAGCAGGAATCTTTATATCCAGAATTGGCTAGGCCGATTGTGACACAAACAACTGAAAAGGTTGTACTTATAGGTTTTTGCGAAAACCATGTGTAAGCTACAAAATAATCTAACACTTTTACAGTAATACTGTAATGTACCTTATGATGATAATTTCTTTAACATATGCCAAGTATATGGGCGTTATTTTTTAAAGTATTATAGTAAGTTCAAGAATTGAATCTGTAAATGAGACATTCTGGTAAAGTCTCAAAACAGTATAAAAATTGAACCCTATTATTGCTATGGCCATTTTCGAGGAAAATGGATGGTGTTATAGTTCAAGAACTAAATCTGTAAAGAGGCATTCTGGTTGAAGTCTCAAACAGTATACAAATTGAACCTTATTATTTCTATGTTCATTTTCGAGGAAAATGAATGTTGTTGGTGTAGCCAATAACACAATCAATCAAACATTGAGACTGAAAACAATTAAATGAAATTGTTGCATCTTGAAATTGAGTATTTTATATGAATAAGTTGAAAACAATGAAATGAAATTGTTATACTAATCTTGTTATTTTGCAGTTAAGAGAACAAGTTGAAAACAATGTAATAAAATTGTTCTATCTTTATTTAGGCAAACAAACTACTGTTAAAGAAACTGCCACTTGTAAGCAGTTATGAAATCAAAAGTAATTTATGCTTGTGATATTATATTAGTTTATAATTAATGTTTAAATTAAGTTAATTTTAAGATATGGTCTGATTAGGTTTTACTGGGTTTCCCTAATCCTTGCAACAAATGTTGGACCACGACTGAATGTAATTTTTCCCCAGGAATTTGGAAGGTTTTAATGTTCTGGTTAGTCAGGAAACTATGATTGTAAATAGTTGAAATAATAATTATTTTTTGAGGGGGCGTGTTGAAATTAAGCAAAAACCAATTATTATTTGGTAATGTTTTATTATGAAAATACTGGTATCATTAATATGGAAATAATAGCTATGGTAACACTGGTTCCCGCCAACTTATCTTTGACAGTCTTGTCTGAGTGTGTGCCTCTTGTGAAATTGTGGATATTAATAAACCACAAAAATACCCCCATTACATTATATTCTGTAGATAAATCCATGTGATAGGATCCAGACATTCTGCCTTCCAAGACTATATTGGAATATACGTTTCGTTATATTTTCACTAAACTCTGCAGTTTTCTTTCGTCCAGAATCCTGTTTTCCCAACAAAGGACACGCCAAAACTAAAAAAATATTAACTTAATATCACCAAATCCACCAAGCAATAACAAACATAAAAAGTTACAGAGAAAACTCAACTTGAATTTAAACTCAACACAACAATGAATTTAATAACTGCATTGTTATTAAATTCATTTTTGCAAAAACACTTCTCGTGATCTAAATTCCGCTAAACTAAAACGTTGTAATATGGCCGCTTCTACCTATTAATAAATTAAACCTTATTGAGTTGTAATAAGGAAGTTGAAAAACACCGACCGACCAGCGATACCGAGATCCTGAGCCGATATCATATTCGCTTCGTCTCGTATACTCTTATTTAAGCATGCGTGTGTAAAAGGGACGGCGCGAATATAACGAGAAGAGTGAAGTTTTGGATATGGATAGTTTTGCGTAGTTTCGGTTTTGTCGTACCGATATGGTTTTTCATAACTTGTATCCGAGTATAAGTTTTGCGTTTGCATCGGTTTCACAGTTTTTATAATAACTGTTACGTAGTTAAGGGTATCGATATGATATCGATATGGAACCCATATCGGTTTTCAGTTACGTTTTGATAAAACTAACTCATGCCTACTTCATATATTACCGCCCAACGAGTTCGCACGCATGTACACTCAGTCGCACATACATTTTACAGAATATAAGCAATCTTATGCCAATGGAAGAAGATCCAAAACTTTATCATAAATGTGCACTTTTGGATATTGCAAAGTTATTGAATTTAAAATAACCTCAAATTGTTGTTTCATGTTCTTACGAAGTTAAGTGACGGTTCGTATTTATGCAACTGACTGTACGTCAGTATATTATGCTTCATTAACATGATAAACGTTACCCTGTGCAATTTGTGCTTAATAATATCAAGCTAATTGATTTTAAATCGTTTTATGCGTCATGTAAAGTTGATGTTTCAGGTTTTAAAGCTATCGGGAGCGTAATTTTAATAATGAGACCTGCAGTCTGTATGACAAATTGGCTATAAGGCTACTTTATTATGTCTTGGTAGTGGGTTCGTTTAGTTATAAAGTACGTGACTGTATTTTTTATTGAATTGAAATTGATATAGCACTATAACCATTACAATTAAACTTTAAACGGAAGGTGATTCATTTACGCATCCCGTCGTTAGTAACCATTAGTATAGCTCATAATAATAATAAGTTATTTATTTACTTTATTATTTGTTCACAAACGCCATTTCCTTGCTGCTATACAGCATAAGAAACTGTAGAGGTAAAAGCCAAAAACAATAGCCATGGGACCATAAAAACTTACATAAAGAGCACATTTGTTTCGCTCCAATGTTCGAATAATTCAAAGACAACCTACCGTGTCCCGTGTCCCCTGCAGGGCCTGTCAAAAAAGAATTAAAAGCGGCTAAAAGACTTATGACAGCTACCGCAACGCCCAATTTTGTGCAACATGTTGATGCATAACTGATGCGATTTTTATGGTAATCAGGTCTAAGTCTTCATTAACTACACAGCTGCATAACATAATAATCATTTAGTATTTAGGCCCGATACCTTCGATTCAAGATAAAAAACTTTGTCCAAAAATAACACTTCCTAATCGCTTTCTGCATGAGCTTTACTCAACTATAAAATGAATTCGCTTCGTTAGTTCATCGTTAAATATTTTTTACAGCAATACGAGCTCGAATTTTAAACTGTACGAAAATTTATTCTCACTTTGATGAGCATCGGACAAAATGTAAAACTACAATGTTGCAACAACAACGTGAATTAAAAAAATGCATGTTTTTTACACGGCAGACGAATATTCTTCGGACGTATGAAAAGTGAGCGACGAATGGGATTTTATTTTGCAAATAACAGCGCCCACGTTCTCTGACAATAAACTTTATTTTGGGACTCCACGGACGCAGTCCTTAAAATCCACCCTTTTTGCTTTTGCTAAAAAGTATCTTAACCGGTCGGCGGGCACAAAAATTATAACGTGAAGTTTGAAAAATAACGCTTGGTTATAGGGCCTACCGCAGATTCAGAAAAGTAAAATAAAATACCCAAAACATTTCTCTTGAATTTGGATGGATAGTATCTGGAACTATCGTCTAGCTTGCTTACAAATAAATATACCTGTCTCACCTATCTAAGTCTTCTATTTACTATGACCATAAAATGATGCCTCTCTTTAAATTATACTATTGCAAACATTCAACACCATTACATTTTATATCCTATCATTTTATTAACCGTGGTCATTTGGTTCTTCTCAATTCACACCGAAGTGCAAATATGAAATAGGCGATCACGATTTTAATAACATTTGTGAAACTCGTGTTAATTATAGGACCGCGTTTGAAAATCGTTATAGGTGCTGTGAAAATAATAATATAATAAAAATAATAATATAATATAATATAATAAAATAAATAATATAATAAAATAATATGAATATAATATAATAAAATATAATCTCACGGTTTAGAATTAGAAATTATCTCACGCATTAGAATGAATTATCAAGGTCTCATGTAAGAACTTATGATCACTAGACTGCTTTGCACGACAGAGTAGATATGCAATGTCATGAACTACGAATTTCTGAGCTTCGGTAATATCTAATCGTTTTTGATAGGATATTATTCCCTAACATAATAATGTAGTACATTTCTCTGACATGACGAACATCTGTGGCTTGGATATCATTCGAAAACCACTACAACCGCAGACGGTACTGAAATCTCGCCGTGAGCTCCGAGGCTTATGCGTAAAATAAGACGAGGGATCCTTGCAACATTGTTGCTTGACGCGAATGTGGCGTATTACAATTATTACAAATCGCCAGTCCACCCACCGCAGTTTAATGTTCTCTTGATCGTGACTGAAGACTTAAATCGCAAATGGATTATCGAGATAATCCTTCAAAGAATCCAGTGTGGTGCAGTTCTCTATACAGCTTCGGGCTTAAGTTTGGACGTTAATTCTAAATATTGTTGGTTCTATTTTGTGACAGGCAATGGTCTGCCAATGGTTTACCTACTTCACTTCGTTAAATGTGGTATTCTAACTTCTACTCAAGCTTAACTTGACGTCGAATAAATAGTTTTTCTTCTCTCTTTCTCATTGGCAAAATAAAAGATTTGTGACATTGTCGTAGTTCTATCGAAATCTGTATACTCGAATTTCCTCGATAGACATCCTCTTCATATTTTTAAGCTGATATCTAGAGAACGCATCTTGCCTCGCCACCTCGCCTACATTTAAATATCAGCAACAACATGAACCAAATCAATCAGTACATATTGTCATTGTAAATTCATATAGAATCAGCTGTAAGTTTCCAGTGGGCAAAGGTGAGCAAGCGGTAAACACGCGACAAGCTGTCGAACCGTAGTAGCGTAGGTAATTAAATATTCGAATGCACCGCGGTGCAGAGTGCAGCCGCCGCTCAATTTGCATTGTGTCTGGCCACACGGCCGCCCGTAGGCTCGCCACGATTCGTACTCTTGGGTGGATAACCGACAAAAATGTGTCACTATTAGTCATCAGACAATTTTTTTAAGCTCAAGAGCAGTTTTTGCACATTTTTAACATTATTTTGATATTTACCTAAAAATCGTATGTTCAAGGCGAATATTTCTATCAGCCGTCACTTAATTGTATCAACTATTAGACAGCAAATTTATAATATCGTGTTATGGTGAAAAAGTTGGAAGTCGAGTCGTACCAAGAGGTCAAGGAGATGGCTCTGAATAGAGATAAATGGAGAAAACTCCACCGACAAGAGCATAGCTCTTAAATTAAGAAGAAGAAAGAAGAAGGTGATGTTGTCAATAAATTACTACTGCTATAGATAGCTGAACTTCTGCACATGATTTAATACCAGGTCATTTTTTAACTGGTTGATTTAATTTAAATTTACTGACCAGAAGCAAGAATAGGTTAGGTTAGGTTAGTTCTACAATATTTTTTTATAAAGTTAGCAAATCGATCAATGTGATGGTAACCCATATTGCCCACAGTGCACACAAGCTGCCTGACTCGTATAGGCTTTGTAGGTAGTTAATTTCAACCTATTTCGCTCTGCTGCCCACGCTAGTTGCCACTTGCTCTGCCACGGTTCAATTACTATGTCAAGTGGTGCTTTCAGTATTTACGAAACATATTAATTCTCAAATATTTTTTATAACAAGTTGTAGAAAACTTAAAAATAAAATTACGTTACATGCAGAATAATAGTATTAATTTTGTCATTACAATTATATTGTAGGGTTATAATTTACAAAAATAAAAATAACTGACTAGAATTGACAATGTAGGAATTTAAAATATGAAACATGCAGAAGCATTATTGACCTGCCTACTGACATTAGCATAAACGAAGCGGATGCAACAGACAACTTATGCCCAGACACTAGAAAGTTCTTGGTGTTTACTCCGAACTCTGAATGCATCTGAATTGCCAATCGCAAAGCGTCAATTATGCGATCAGTGTGCTCCATATCGGAGATACAAAGTACGGTGGCATCGTGCCCACGTTCGGCAATATCTTTACCATTTTAAGGAATATATCCGACTTACATAGTGTGGAAATATGTTTGTCATGACAGCGGAAATATATATTTTCATTTATGCTATTTTTTGGCAGTCGCGTCTTAACATTATTGTGACAAAAGAAGCAATAATGTAAAATACGAACTGTTGATTGCGCTAAATGAAACAAAGATTTGAGTTGAATACCAACGAAATCGACATGAGCGGAGTCGGGTGCAGAACTTCAAGACAATCACGCTCGCGCCTGGCTAGACCGTTCGCCTTAACCTTTTATACGACGCGCGTAAAACCGAAACATTATCATTTCCAATTATCAATTGACTGCAATTTATTTTAAAGTTTTAAAATGCAAACTACTCGGTAGGATCTCATTTTGTGCGTCTTTTAACACCCTTGAGTGCGAACGCTGCCATTGGGCCGGCCTGAAACGGGCAGGCCGTAGGAACGTGCCACTTAGCAAGAAAATTTACGGTCGCCTTTATCGAGTCAATTGCACAGTTAAATATGTAAATACGGGGCGTAAATGCACAATCGCCTCGATTCGGATTTATCTAGTTAGGGTACAGTATTTCAAGATTGTAATGAAGCCCAATGGGGATTACGCGTTGTTAGGGTAACGAAACACTAAAGATACTATTTCCATTCACGAAGGCGCGCGCCGTTCATTTTTGAATAAGGAAAGCGCGGGTCACGGGGTGTGTAATATTAATATTAATAATTATAATGAATAATTCATCATCAAATATTGGAAAAGCTTGCACAAATGTACTATAAATGATTATGACGGAAGGTGTCGCGAGCTTTCGCACTATCTATACCGTGCGTCAGTCTGCTTGCTTAACTTAATACAATCCTTTGCAATATAATTATGTACTCAACGGCTTTATCTTAAAATAAGACAAGTACGTACGTCTACACCTTATCGTTGTATACTTTTTAAGGTTAGTTCATTTAGCTTGCATCTCTACTCATCATATATTATAAATGCCTGAGGTATCAGGAAGCAACATTGTTACAACGCCTGCGTGTCTGCATTTCGTCTGTCTCGCAAGTCAGACGCGCAGACTACGCACGCACTGCGATTCGTATGCAGATGAGACTTATTGTTACAAAACCCTGTCTAGATAAACAGACGGATTAGTATCGATATGCTTAGAATTACTACAATATGCTACAGAACACTGCAGTGTGACGGCAGCATGTGACATTGTCGCGGTGCATTTCTTGTGTATTGTATGTCAGACGCAGACGCGACTGCACGCGCGATGCAAATTCGTATGCAGATTCTGAATGTTGCTGTCTTGTCGTATTAAAACGGTTGCCCTGCTGTTGATTGTTGTTATACGACGCTGTAAATGTTCATATGTTGTAAGAGACTAAATTCTCGTAATTACAGATAAAATTACTAGGAGATAGATAGTGATTCAGATTTTAGCAGGAATTACCCAAAATCTTAAAATTCTCAAAACTACGAGTATCATTTTTCCTATAGTCAATTTATGCAAAGGTAAATTTAATTCGTTCTAGCAATTCGGGAAAGGTAAACGCAGCCGTGTCAATTTGCAGCAATTATGATTTCCCAGTACGAGATTGAAACGACGTAAAATTGTTTACAGGCCCGCGAACGATTCCGCGTATGCGGCCCGCCTAGAGACATTATGCTTTTTAACGCGGTAAACATCTGGAGCCCAAAGAATTTTCACTTTTTAAAGAATTCTGCCGGACGATTTCTTGATTATTTGTCTACTGTGCGTTACCGGATTATGGTGCGAAAATTGTTTCGACTTTTAGGTAAAGTTATAATTACCTAATTTCATATAATTTGTAGCTAAACTTTCTTTTGACAGTTTTATAAGAACGTATTGGAAGACCATGGTTAACATTGTTCCCTCGTTTTAAGTGTAATTTATGTTAGTATATTCATTCTAGATTTTTTAGCGGCAAAATTTATAATTTTAATTTGTTGCTGCTGTGTTATAGCTCCAAGTCAGTACATTATAGAACACAACTCTCCCACCCCCCCAACCCGCCGCTTCACCCCTCCCCCCCTTGATAAAGGTCCCAAATTTCATATTTCCTCTATTTTCAGGAAAACTATACAAGCTAGGACAAAATAGTCAAGGACTAAATTATTTGTCAATAAATTACCTACAAATAAGTACTAACATTCATTTTGATACGAGTTACAGTTTTTAAGCTATGGAGCATCAAAGAGTACTAAAAATGTGTGCTTAGCAGAAATACAACATTTAACACAAAATAAACAATATAATTTATAAATTTTCTCAAGAAATGCGTTTCTGTAGTACTTACCTATATAAAACAAATCAGTATCGCGTCATTGTTATCGTCTAAAGGTTAGTCGAAGCTACTAAGGCCCCAGTGTCTGCATATGGTGGAACAACGGAATGCAGCTTTGACACATCCACATACTTTTCTGTAGCCTTTTTTGCAGCTGCATGATACTATTTTCAGTATCTACTGTGGAGCTGGTGCCTATGTTATAATTAGGGTACAAAGTTACAATTTTTTTTCAGCTTCAGTTTTCTGGGTTGAATGAATTTCTCGCCATAATTGAACTTGATGAAAAGTATGTGTTGAATTCTGACAAGCAGCTCCTGAAGAAGGTGGAAACTTTGATAATATCACCACCGTATTGTTCTTCAGATCAATGTTTTTGTAAAAGTGGACCTCTCGTTTATCGTTTATACTTTTTAGGTACCTACTATGATACTATCCGAGAATATATCTTTCTCCTGCCTCTTCTATCTGCTTGCGTGAGGCATCCGGATTATTTAAAACGTTTATTGTATCTTGCAAGTCGGTCTTTTTACCAAACAGGAAAGACTAAACCTTTCCTTTGTTGTAGAATGCCGATGTAGTAGAATATATTCTTACGTGGTGGAGTCAGTCCCAGTAAAAGAACCAACAGATCAATGTCTTGCCCAACCACTACGACAATGTCTTTTCGACGTACTACATAATATCGGCATTCTAAAGCACAGGAAAGGTTCAGTCTATTCAATAACATATAACATCGAATTGCAAGATACAATAACTCCTGATGCCTAACGCGAGGAGGTAAAAAGGCAGGAGAAACATATATTCTTGCATAGTATAGGGCTAAGCAAACCTAAAAAATTATAATCGTGTTACGAAACATTTTGGTACTTCAACTTCACTTCTTGACCAACTCTCAAGAACAATACGGTGTTATTATGAAAAGACCACCTTCTTCAGCTTGTCAGCATTCAATGCATACTTTGATCAAGCTCTACAGTTGATACTGAAAACAATATCATGCAGCTGCTAAAATGGCTACAGAAAACTATGTGGATGTGTTAAAGGTGCATTCCGTTGTTCCACCATATGCATACATTGGGGCCTTAGTAGATTCGACAAACCTTTAGAAGATAACAATGACGATACTGATTTGTTTTAGATAGGTAAGTACTACAGAAACGCATTTATTGTGAAAATTTATGAATTATATTGTTTATTTTGTGTTAAATGTTGTATTTCTGTTAGCGAACATTTTTAGTACTCTTTGATGCTCCATAGCTTAAAAACTATAACTCGTATCAAAATGAATGTTCATACTTATTTGTAGGTAATTTATTGACAAATAATTTAGTCCTTGACCATTTTGTCCTAGCTTGTATAGTTTTCCTGAAAATAGAGGAAATATGAAATTTGGGACCTTTATCGAGGGGGGGAGGGGTGAAGCGGCGGGTTGGGGGGGTGGGAGAGTTGTGTTCTATAATTTACTCACTTGGAGCTATAACACAGCAGCAACAAACTAAAATTATAAATTTTGCCGTTTCGCCCATACATTGAAATCTAGAATGAATACACTATGTTCCAAATCCTTGAAAGTCAGACCCGAGCTGACCTTATCATGATTTTATCAACTAATTTTAAGGATGTAATACTCACCGCAAAGTTGTAAATTAAGGAAATTTAAATCAGATTGTGCTTTTAAAAGCGCGCTTGCTTTTCACTGCAACATAATGCTATCTTGCGCGCATATCTCACTCAGCGACGTGTCATTTGTCTGTCCGTTTGATTTATGCGCAAAGGTTTGACGAGTCGGCGGCTATCTTAATGTCCCATCGAGCAATAATGTGTGAGGAATTAACCCCTTGTTTCCTTTGTTATGCTCCGTTTAGGTAATCCAGTAAATGGCTTTTACGCTCGCTGAAGTGCAATTACGTGGTACAATGGTGATGGCTGGCGCCGAAGATGGATGTCTTGTGCCTTAGGCTTCAATGTTTAGCTTGCAATATGCACAATTAGGTACATATCCTCTAGCAAACTGTGTCCACAGTTAACTAACGTTTGAAACCTAGAAATCAGTCTGGACTTTACTTAAAAATTAAACATTCTAAAATTGTACTAATACTACTTTAAATTATTAGCGACTGGTTTCACAATGTCTGAATGAGTTGCTATGAGCGTTATCTATCCGCTACTTCATATGAAATGACGTTCCATAATTGAATTATTCGGTTACTGCTTAATTTTGTAAATGGTGTAACAGGCAATTGGAAATATTTCCACATTTTTGCAGCTTTTTCCTGTTCTCTTTGCATTCTTGTTTCGTTATATTAAGTGCACAGGAATAAAATATGGCTGCTCTAGAATGCACAATGTCTATTCAAGGCTTCAGTTAGCGTCAGTGCTGTTAAGGGACGCTGATAACAAAGATGTATGCCCCATTAAGTGAATAACGTATTCTTGTCATGTTGATTTAATACTATAGCTGGCATTTTAACCCTATAATGGCCACTGTATGAGATTATTTAAAAATGATTGTCTGCATCTATGTGATAAAACAATATTAATAAACCAGTAAATGTTTCTTGTAGCTATCAACTGTATCGCAATAGACCTTAAGACATTATCTCAAAAAAATTTAGCTAGCGAGCATAATTTTATACTTCAATTCGTTTCTTTGCACAGATAAATTGGTAGATTATGAGAAACGAGAACGCGGAATATGTTAAATGGCATGGAAACTATGTTGAAACAGACGAGTTGATATTTTGCATGTGGTCTCAAGAACGTCAGTGCGGCGATGAGCTATCTAAACTGCATCGGCGATGCTGCCGGCTCGCGAGTTACGACCCCCATTCAACAACTATAATTGTCTTTAATGTCCATATTAAGATACGCCACAAGATTGTTGAGAAACTCACTCTGGGAATTTTTAAAATTATTTCACTGCAGCCTCTGAATCATAAACTTATAATTGCTTTTATTAATATTTCAAAGGTGAATTTGCGATCGTTAACATTTTTGGGTATGTCCAATTGTACTAAAGGCTAACGAGAAGAGAAGTATTTTTAAAATTCGCTGAATTTTAACTCTGAGCTTGGGCTACAAATATTCAACTTTTAAAAGTTATATCTGCAATATCTGGCGTAGTAATGATTCCGTGTCGCAGAAATCTGGTAGTTAGGCACTGAAATAACGAGTTTTATATAGACTTCATTAAAAAGTACTAAACAAATACGACGCCTAAAATATTTTAATAAGCCGCCGCCGCCAGATCTTGCGTTAGAGGAAACATTAGGATTTCGCTGCAAATAATAAAAAGGTTATAAAAAGAATATTGTCACACCTATTAAGCAAACGTCTAAAGATTTAACAGATTAGAGTAAACTGCTCATATCAATAAGTTTTCAGTAGGGTAAAATATTTGTCAAAAATAATGTTTTGATATTTTCTTGAAACTGACCGAAAACAAACATAACTTCGAAGCTTTTATTTATGATTTTGACCGTATTTGTTATTCAAGTAAATGCACATCAAATGTTTGGCACCACAAGTGAATATTAAAGACACAATGTAGAAGTTAAAATCATTATGCGCATTTTTGTCCCTTTTATTTGTTGTTAGTCGTATAAAAAAGTTTTCAGTGCCATCAGTATGGTGTACGCATTACATAACATCCTATAGAAGTAGGCAGTTGCCATAAAACGCGTAGGTGGCATTGAGTGTCACATAGAAGGAGTTGTTTTGACCCGGGCTGTTGCCCCGCAAGGCAGGAAATCTGGACTTCCGCTGGCTAGGATAATAACCCGCTGGGTGATTATGTAATGTGTAAACGATCGCGATGTTATTGTCATTACTTCAATACTTAGTTGTGTGACATAACCGGATTAAGCACCACACTGGACCAGTCACTCACGAAGCTCCGAGCAGATTTTATTAGTCACATTAAGTATGCGACGTCAAATGCTAGTAAGCGCTTTGCGGAGCTTTTAAAATACTAAAGTCACAGTGCTACCAAATCACAAATCATTGAGATACAACTGGAAAAAGGCTAGTCTATTGATTTAGTAGTTTAACTAATTAAAAATCGTCTTAGGCCCAATTAGGTCCACTTGCGCACGATGATTTAACCCAGAATTAAATCATCATAATGTCTCTGTCAACGTCAAATAAACTGACAGAGACAGAATGATAATTTAATCCTGGGTTAGCGTAATCCTGGGTTAAATCATCGTGCGCAAGTGGGCCTTAAAATGCTGTTTTTTTTAACTACTTCGTTTTTGGCATTATTAATGACTGATCATAAATAAACTGCCCAATTGCTTTGCGAATGCGATTGAGATTCGTAATCGCCCATCCGGCTAGACGTAGACAATGAATCGGTAATGTAGGCCTGTCCGTCTGTCGTCATGACTGGTGCGTACGCCACTCTTTTATGGTCCAATGAATGCGGTTTTTGCCGTCTACTGGCCCAGCCGTTCATAGAAAAGCATTTTCTATTTCGTTTCATAGAAATATCAATCATGGTGTTCTTGCTGGTATGTTTGAAATAATTGATGGGCAGTTGTGTCTGGAATAACAAGTGAACTTTTATTAAGTACGAGTAACTTAAGCATTTTTATGTCTGTTTTAGCAGCAATGAAAAATACTACGAATCTTGATGAATCGTATAAACCTTCAGAATTATCAAATACTCTTTGGTTTAACTTAAAACATTGAAATGTTTATAGTGCGTACTAAGGTAAAATTCTCAGACCTTTTATTGAGTGCCTACGTCATCAGCGGAGTATGAATAATTTGCACATCACGCTGAAACGTTTTGCACCAATTATCACCTCTTCAAAAAAAAAGCGACTCCACGCCTCTCACTTGTGAGATTCCTCGAGAACAATAAAAATGAGACTAGGAAGATATTCGGCAGCTGCTGGTCAGATATTTTAAATATTTGGTGCTAGCTTTAAGTGTCTGGCATTTTCTTTTTTGTGCATAGTTCGTTAGTTCAATATCCTCATGACAATTAAAATACTCGAACGTCATTGTTTAACCACAGTTCAGGTTATTGACCAAAATACAATGCGACTATTTAGAATTATTTTTAGGAGCATTAGCACATTTATATATCTTTTGAATTTATATATAATCTAAATACTTATTGATAATTAAATACATTTCTTTGTCGCACCGCCCAAAATAATTTCTGCTTAGCCCAAAGGTATGACTGGTAGAGAATGCCATACGGCATTAAGTCCACCTTTTGTACAGTTTTTGGTTGTGCAATAAAGTATAAATAAATAAATAAATACATAAGCAGACACATCTTTTTATATCCTTAAAATTAAATCTTGTGTTGAAATGATTATACTCCCTCGTAAGAAGAACTGATCTGGCTTTAGATCGGGACATAAAAATTACCTTCTCCATGACTTAAAATCTACTCATCTACTGCCTTTTTGTTATACTCGTACATAAAAAGCCAAAAAATATATAGAGCTTCATGAACGACAGTGCTATAACATCCCTTAAAGACATTAAATAAACTCATCTGCGTTCGTTTCAGATCCCCATGGTCAACAACGAAGGTAAAGTGGGCCTGGGTGCGACGCCTGTCCCCACTCCAGCTACTTCCAAAAACACCTTGGGTCCAGCCACGTTGAAGCTGGCCAGCCGGACCAAGATGCTGCAACCACCCGCTAAAGCCTTCCAAAATAACGACCCTGATGAAGATTTAGAGGTGTAATAGGATCTTCTTGTGCTCATTAGTAGAATTACTTGTTTTACTGAGGACGGGAAGTAGATAATCCATGCCTACGATTTGTTTAAGAACTGATGTCTATGTTAATCAGTTACTGTTTTTTGTAAATATTACCTTTATATACAACGTGTCACGTGCGTCAAAGTGTGTGGACCGTCTTTTGTAAAAATACCTGAAAGGATTGTAAATATTATTTAAAATCTTATAAAATAGTGTATTTTTAAATAAATCCTTATTA
The DNA here is from genome assembly GCA_963584085.1 of Pyrausta aurata. NCBI lineage: Eukaryota > Metazoa > Arthropoda > Insecta > Lepidoptera > Crambidae > Pyrausta > Pyrausta aurata. The sequence continues at coordinate 6,733,732 of OY757270.1, read as the reverse complement.
TAATAATGTATCGTTTTTGTTATTGTTCATTAAACATTTTCGTTAAATGGATATAAATGGGCTTTATTATGCGTTTTAATATTTTCTTAGTCTTACACTTAACATTGCACATTAATAACGGGTTATGGCTGCAATTTTCCATACAGTCAGCACAAAAATACGAGTCAGACAAAACGCCACATTAGTACGGGTCTAACAAGTCCGGCGACAATTAATCTAAGCTCGTGGAATCGCGAAATGACACTGCACAGTTTCCTAGAACGGAGCGCAAATGCTGAGGCGCTGCGTCCGCGCCGCCCGCCAATTTGCACGACAGGGGTGCTACATGTCGTAAGATGAGAAGTCTTTCATAAATTATTATTTTCATTCAGTTAGCACACAAAAATCATAGAAAAGGGCTGAAATCCCTGAAATATTAGGAACTACAGAACAGAAAAAGTTTTTACCAGAATGTTTATGGATGCCTTTAAGCTTTTAAATGGCAGTTTAACATGTATCATTGCACTTATTGGCAGTTGAATGAAAACCCTGTACGAAAGAGAACAACGTATCTGCTGATGAAGTGCAAAAGCTTCGCAGTTTAAAAATCAATCAGCATCAGCGCCTGAATTAAAGCGTCATTTTATTCACGACTTTTGAGCTCCTTACATTTCTCAGAATGGACGAATGCTGCATCATTTGCCCGTCAGGGATGTCGCTCTTCGGTCCGAAGCTAAATTACCACTTTAGTGGCGCTGCTGCGAGCGTAATGGAGATATTAGCGCCAATTGTGGGTCGGGGGGCGTTTTATTCAGCTTTCGGGCTTCTGACAAGGTGATTTGATAATGGGGCTCTTATCTTGTCATCTTATTCAGATGCTGCTGGTCTTGGTCTTGGAGCTTTGAAAGGGTTGATGTTAGTAAATTACTGTGTTGTGGCATATGCAATGGAATAAACGGTAAGGGGAGCTTATGATATGAGTGGTCACCCACGACAATTTTATAAGAATTTAACGGAACTGCCTCAATACAAGAACCTTCGTTAATCCTCTTATATCAGAAACTTTTTATTAAATGTGCCCTGTTCCAGCCCTAATTACCCCATAAAAACTACGTATGCAATCGCAAATCTGAAGGAAATGCAAATGCGGCCGCTCCATTTGTCGACGGGAAATAGCGAAACAAATAACACACATTACGCGACTCGCTCGGCATAATAGTCGAGTGCACGTCACGTCTACCGGAGCGCTGACGGTCTTGAGGTATTGTGGTGCAATTTATTTCACTGCTAAATCGAGTTTCCATGTCCCATGTCGAAGACATTAGAATAACAGCGCTATGTAGAGCTTTGACAGTGTACGGCCCCGGATGTGATTTCCGATTGAAATAAAACAAGTTTCCTGAATAAGCCCCTGTTGATCGTGCTGAGAGAAAACTCTCTGGCTTGATTCTGATGTTCCAGGCAAATTATGTTGATATACGTAACTTATAGTGAAAAAAAAAACGCTTACTTTCTATCTGCATAACACTTCACATAGTCTATCCGGTTAATAAGAAAAAGCTAAGTGCTAAACGTCAGGCAAGACCCGGGATGGCGACCAGACGTCGCGTGCCGCGCGCTTGCATTGCAGCGGAAAACGCCGCTTTCTAGCCATGTGAAAAAACTAATGTCCAAGCTTGCATGCCGTGCACGATATTCGGAGACCCTATGCTTATGCTAAGTAAGCTTTGGTTTTAGCTAGACGGCTTAATTGGTAGTATACAAGGTGTATGGTGTAATTTTTCATGCGATATCGAAATAGCTTGTTTTTTCTTTAGTTGACCTACGTTCACGAAGATTCAAGGCGTCATCTTTATCTTAGTAAAAGTTTCATAATCTTCTGCCCTGACCGAGTCTTTTTGCCATCTCGATTTTCGAATTATTTATTTATGACCGCTTTGGTGCAACTTCGCACACACTGCCGCGTGCATACGAGCTCCTCTCTCAAATTCAACAAATCTCAAAGCATGGGCTGGCTGTGATGAATTTTCAAACAATATATCGGCCTGTGATCCGAGATGCGTCAATTTGAGTCAACATTACGTGACGTGCAATAAGTAAGGTTGTATATGGTTAAATATGTATAGATAGATTATTCACGGTTGTAGAATGAATAATAATTTATACTTCTTGATTCGGATGCATCTCTCAGGATCCCGGATATAGAGCTTAATCACATTTTAAAAATCTCTTTAGAAAAATTATAAGAATTGGTTTATCCAAATTCCAAACCAAAAAAAAGCGTTCGTCATGATGATTGTTGTGACTAATACAAAACCTTCTGCGAAATCATTTATTAATCCACAACGTTCAGACTTCGTCAGCGCTCGTGTTGAATTAAATAAAAATTCTGGAGTTGTCGATAAAAAGTGGATCACGCGTAAAACACATAGTTTACGAGCACTTCGGATTTTGTCGATATGGACTCTGACTCGACTCTCATTAAGTCGCGAGACAAAAACAATCTGCCCGCAAAAAGGATACTTTAAATTCCTTGAACTAAGCGAGCCAAAGAAACATTGATATTCGCAATGATTTTATACTAGGCTACATATAAGCTTACATGTAGGTAAGTACAACCTAAGTCGTACCATAGTTTTTGTTTCCTTTTATGTGTATTGCTCATTTAAACCCGAACACATATTTGCACTTTAAAAACAGCTTCTAAAACTTCCACACCACTAAACTTATTGCTAAGCGGTCCTGTTTTTATGCTGCTCACGTGTTGTTTAATTTTTTTTTCAAAGTGACCTCACCCTTCCTGCCAGGTCAAGCCAACTTTCCACGAGACGGAATCGGGCTTTCCCAGGGAAGGTCACGGTGACCCGGCAGGTGGCGCCTAACATTAGTTATGCGTCGGTGGCGATGTCTGCCGCGCTTCCTGCCACCCGTCCCAACCGCGCTGGAAGTGGCTACTGGCTAGCGGGTTTAATTAACTTAAAAGGTAATTAATGAAATCTAGCCAGCTAAGCATAAAGATGGTCGCTAACTATGGGCCTCATAAAAAAGCTCAAAATCACACGAGCGATAGAGAGGGCTATGCTCGGTGTTGCTCTACGAGATCGAATCGGAAATGAGGAGATACTTAGAAGAACTACGGTAACGGTCATCATAGCCCTGCAAATCAATAAGCTCAAGCAGCAATGGGCTGGGCACATAGCGCGAAGAAACGATGGCTGTTGGGGCAGAAATGTTCTAGATTGGAGACCCTTTGACCAAAGACACAGCGTAGAACGTACACCGACAAGATACAGACAACTTATAAAGATCGTAGCATCAAACCCTGCTCTTGTTTCGAGCGAATACTTATTCACATCCTCCTATCATTAATTTATTTTATTTGTAAAGTACACAGACAGATTACAGAAACTTGCTTATAACTAAAAAAGTTCCGGCATTAAAGTCTAGTCAAAATTATTTATATCTTTCTGGATTGTGTGGAGTATATTTGACCTCTACGTACTTGCCAACCCAGTCTTCGCAGCCTTTTTATAAGCCAGAAATAATTTCAAAAAGCTTCACCCCAAATGCAAAGCCACATATTTAGCCTTTCCAAGCTACAGGGTTACCAAGGAATTTACTCACTTAAATATGGAATCAGTAAATCCTTTTGGCGGGCCTTTATCTGCTGGTTCCAGTATGGGCGAAATAATAAATGTTTCTTAGCGGTTGACCACAATTTTGGGTCTTCCAAACTTATTGAGCAAACCTCATCCTACTACTATTATAAAGGCGAAAGTTTGTAAGTATGGATGTATGGATGTATGGATGTATGGATGTTTGTTACTCTTTCACGTAAAAACTACTGAATGGATTTGAATGAAACTTTACCACAATATAGCTTATACATCAGAATAACATATAGGCTACAATTTTTGAGGTTTCTAATGTAAGGTCGTAAAAAAACACATTTTTTGCGCTACTAGACGGGACGAACCTGAAGTCCACGCGAACGAAGTCGCGGGCAAAAGCTAGTTCATAATATCGACACTGGAAATTTCAAATGTCGTAAGGGACAAAGTCCTACTTTTCAGGAGAGCCAAAAAACAAAATCCAAATTTAAAAAAAATCGTAACTTAGTAAATATTCATCCGAATTAGATGATTCTTTTACACATAACTTTCAAAAAGCTTTTCCTACATCATTGAGATAGTATAATATATAATATCTCAATAGTTTAGAAAATAGTGTCCCTTACACAATAATTTTAAGAAGAATCTGTCCCTTACGCATACAAAAAAATCTGACTATTTTTATGAAAATCTCTTACGCCATAGACTAAAATTCAACCCGACTGTCGTAACTATCACACAACATTAAATTTTTCGATTTTTTCTGTTGTAATGTCATATTTTTTTCTAGGACACTGAAGTAAGTAGCGTTAAAAATGTATGAAAATATTAGGAACTTATATATCTATGTATTGAGAATTGTTTTATTTCCATAGTTATAGATAAAACTATCAATTTCCATTTTGTTAGCTTGTTATTTAGGTCAATGCTAAGGACGCCCATCTCTTCCGAACCTACCTATTATGACTGAGCTCGATGATTTACCCACCGTGTGGGATCTACGTGCGGCCGTATTACAGCTCAAATGTGGTAAGAGTCCAGGGGTCGATGGTGTACTCACTGAACTCCTAAAACTCAAGTGCATATTACCAGTATTGCATAACTTCCTGGGGAAATGCTGGGAGAGGGAGCTATTCCCACAGGATATGCGCGATGCAAATATTGTGACTCTTTACAAAGGGAAAGGTGACCGCGGCGATTGTAACTCTTACCGTGGTATTTCCCTTCTTAGCATTGTCGGTAAGCTTTTTGCAAGGGTCATATTGACTAAACTGCAAAGTCTTTCCGAACGCGTGTATCCTGAGGCACAATGTGGCTTCCGTTCCCAGCGTTCCACTACGGATATGATATTTACCATCATGCAACTTCAAGAGAAGTGCCGTGAGCAGAATACTCCTTTGGTGATCGCATTTGTTGACCTGAATAAGGCCTTCGACACGGTCAGCAGAGAGGGTCTCTATGTTGCGCTTGAGAAAATAGGATGTCCCCCAAAGCTGCTGAAGTTGGTGAAATGCTTTCACGAAGACATGAAAGGCACCGTTGTCTACAATGGTCAATCGTCCGACGCTTTTGATATGCGTAGAGGAGGTCGCCAAGGCTGCGTCTTGGCACCAACTTTGTTCGGCATATTCTTTTCGCTTCTGCTCAAAGTTGCCTTCGGTGACGCGCAACAAGGTGTCCATCTACACACTCGAGCGGATGGGAAGCTGTTTAATGTTGCCCTCCTTAAGTCTCGCCGTAATCGCGAGGACCTATTTGTTGACAGCTTGCTGTTTGCCGACGATGCAGCCTTTGTTGCAAGAACTCCCCAAGAGCTCCAGGTCCTACTGGACAAATTTCACCACGCTTGTGCCCTGTTCTCCATGTCCATAAATGCAGAGAAGACCGTAATCCTAGCGCAGGGTTATACCTACCAGCCGTCCTTCTTGCTGGAAGGTGCAACCTTGGAGGTAGTCGACAAGTTTTGTTACCTGGGGTCGACCGTGTCAAGCAATCTCTCTCTTGACGGAGAGATCGATATACGCATCGGCAATTCCAATAACAATAGCAATACAGTTCCAACTAAATAACAATTGTAAATTACAATAATCTAAAAGGAACTTTCAAAATGAGTATCATCTTCTTACAAGGTAAGAACAATGTTTATACCCAATAACGAGTATTCAGACTTTTAAATGTACTTTGTAAACGAGTATCTATACTGCAAAGACTAAGTTTATGTACCGATTGGTTTTCAAACAAGAAATAATCACAATTCCCAATAACACACCTGTGACATATAGGTAGCATAAACCACCAAAATAGTCCCTTACAACAAAATGATTACAGAGTTGAGAGATATACGACGTTGCGTTTAAGCAAACGATACCTTTAAGTGTAAAATTTGACCCATACTACAAAAATTTTTACACTTCGTTTAGTTACGACAAAGTAAATTCACCTCATAACTTCTTTATTTGAAAAGATACCACAAAGTCTGCTATACAGATCGCTAGAGATTTTTTTTCTGATTCCTATGCTGTGTTTAGTGTACTTACGACAAAATGTCCCTTACGACATTTGAAATTTCCAGTGTCGATATGCTTTTCACCACTTTTAAAGGCAAAAAACCATGCAAAATGTGATGCGCGTAAAAAGTAATGTATGTACTTACTATAGGATTATCTAAGACTTAATATTACGGTATGGCGGGCTTAATTTAAAAATGTGGTATTCTCTCCTTTGATTCCAAAGTACATTTGATTCCATTAGGAAATTTTTTCTTTTTGATTTACTTTGGAGCCCTTTTTTGAATCACTCGCGTCAAGATGGCGAGTGATATTCAATGATTAAATTCGAATTTTGGAATGAAAACCAGTTGAAATCTAAACAAAAAGGATTTGAGAATTCATTGCTCAATTTTATGAGTACTCACGTCTAGAATTTGAGTGATTTCCGTTGATTTTTTATGTGTTTTCGAACGAAAATCACACGCCATATCCAAGCGAGTGATTCAAAAATAGGGGCCCTGAGTATCGTGGAGAAAAATTAAGTACCTGTATGTTTCTTTTTAAATAGTTACACTGATTGTCAGCCATGCCTCGGCACGCGATCCGAAGCGATGAATGAATGAAATGGGCGGCTGGTGATGTCATTCATTCATTCTGCTGGTGCACATAAAAACAAGTGTAAGCTCTACGCACAGAATTTAAACAGTGATTTAAACTATCTATCTACTGGCAGTAAAGGGAACAAGAAACTAAAATTAGGAACACAATACGAAATAATTTTTTGTGAGTAATTAGATTATTACATACAAATTCGATCTTCCGGAGCTTCCTACAACACAACGTGTTTGTACCTACTTTAGCTTTTTTAATATGTTCAATTCATCAGTTATTCTGTTGTTTAGTATGTTATGTACATATTATAAAAATTTAAGGTGAGTGGTACGGAGTGCTGTTTGGAATATTAGCTGATACGAGTACAAGAAATAGTAAGAACATGGACAAGGAGGTAATATATGTTTTTTATTAGCTTCTTCATTAACTTTATTTAAATATCCTTGTCGGTAGAGCTTTATTTAGATCCTTGAAACAAACAACAACGGACTCGTCCTCGGACAAGCATCGCTTTCATCACTAATTCAACTTGTTTTTTAAGGTTCTTCTTCTTTGTATTGCAGCAATGTTTTGCGTCACTCTCATCCATGCCTGGTTTTTGGAGCGAACAAACGGAACGGGTACTTGGCCCGGTATTTTAAGATACGTTTAGGTAGTTGGGTAGTTGTATCGATATTATTTTGCGAGTGAGACTGTTTACGTCCTGTCTACTGCGCCATAAGAACTGCGCCGTTTTCCATGTCTTTACAGAATGAATGACGCATCCAGACGGTCCTTACTAAGATAGTATCTACATACAGCCATGTTGATCTATGGAGATGGGATTAGGCAATTTAAGAATTCTTTGCGTGCAAATGTGTTGAGTACTGTTTTGGTGATGAGTGGGTCTTACGATCATAGAACATGCTGCACAAGATGTAAACTTCCAAAAAGTGTAAGTGCCTTTATTAATCTTATCCGTAGATGATCCTAAGCGCCACCGACAAGTGAAGCTTTTAAAAATTAAGAAGAAGAAGTGTCCACCGGACACCCGCTGGGCCCTTCTTGCGCATCCTGTATGAAAAACCTGTAGCACAGGTTGTAGTAGGTATCTAATCTATTTCAACGTCAATAAGATTATAGGTAGCTTACTTCTTTATCCCTCAAACCCCAACGACATCACATGGGACGCGTAACAATTGATTTTCTATTGTGTCTGGAATCTCGGTGCTTGACTAATTAAGGTGAAACCTAGTGTGTCCTCTGCGTACATGATCTGTGCAGTAGCGGAGGTTATTGTGTGCAACAGGTGCCGTCAAGGTCGGCAACGCATCCCTCGGGAATGCGTCTGCGACCTTCACTCCGAGCACTTCTCAGTCTGCGATGCATCGTCGGCAACCTTGAAGAAAGCTCCGATCTTGATCGCAAAACATTGAGCCGTAAAGATGCGGAAAAATGACATAATACATACCTAAAATACAGACAAGAAACCTGTCCAAATTCTTTTGCATCGCGATGTTAACTATTGGTTTTGATGATGGGCACAGTTTGCACTTTTTAACGACTGTGCCAACCACCAAATTAATATTTTAGGGTTTCGGACTACTTGCATTGATGAATAGTGAAGTTATAAAATAAACGTACTATGCGGAACGATCATAGAACCTCTTACTTTTTGTAGTCGCGTAGTCGATTGAAATGGGTGCTGGTACCTATGTATTTAGCATTCATGTTTACGCTCTCATTTCCTATACGCTTGGCGACAACTGTTACCAGCTAGGCCCTTGAATAATTAATACCTAATTTATGAATATTTCTGTCCATTGGCCTACAAGTGTCTCAAGTCTAGACAGCCTTATGAATTCATAAACATCTCGAGAGAATGCGTATATATTATCACAGAAAATATAATAGTATTACGTAGTATTATTGCGTCTGCGAACTTTGTTGCTAAGAGGTTAAGCTAGTAGATCATTCTGAATTAGAAATACTTATAGTCAGTGTTCCAATTTTCCAAACGAGATTTCAATTTTTATTACCTTCAACGCAAACACACAAACTTAAGGTTCCAAGGATTATTACCAAATAAATCGATATTATTTCTAAAAAAAAAAAATTAGGTCTTACGTAATCGATAGTTACCTCGCTAAAATGTCGTTACCAGCGGTTGAATATTTACGATTGTGCGTATTTTACCAAAATATTTAAAAATACCCTAAACAATGGTCCTTAACATAGCCATTCTGACGTTTTGTTAGGTATTTTTTAGTCAAAAATCGAACAATCGTAAATATTAAATAAATGTCGTTACAAGCGACATTTAACGATTTGTTGAGTTACTATCAATTACGAAGCCGGGCCTTATTAGATTCGTTATACGATATCTGGTAGATCGTACCTAATTCTAGATCGCACGTCTTAAAGATCGAAAACAAACCTGATTTCTCTAAGTAGAGATGAATATGGCAAACTCGTTAAGTTCAAGACACCCCTGTTTTTCCATAAATTCCTAGGATTGAAGTGAAATTGAATCGTCATATCAATGATATTTATTGAAATGAATATTTATTTGCTGAAAACATGGTTTCAACAGGTGGTACAGGGTACAATAATGAGTCCTCACATTTTACCAAAATTATGGCATGCAAATTGTATATAATAATAATAACGTTAAAAATATAATAATTATAGGTACCATAAAGGTCATACTTTTAATAAAATGACAAATTTATAGGACAAAAATCATTCAAATTGAATAATGTCCAGAGTAAATTAAATTACTAATATACAAAACAAACAGAATTAATTATTATCCGTAAAAATGACATTGATTTTATAGATTTTTTATTATCGAAGCCATTCCATGAGTCTGCGCTTTATGTGAAGAAAGGTATAGGGATCTGTAGTACTACAATGCTTAGTACCAGCCAACCACGTTGGTTATGTATGTGACTGGAACCAGGCAGACAACAGGTGCGGACCAAGGTCGCAGGCTCAGACGCCGCTCGCGCCCTGCCGCCGCACCCTTCGCCTAGCTAGTTAGGTACTCAAAAATCATTTATTTACCCATGTAAATGTGCTTTTCCAAAAAAAATAAAGTTAGCCTGTAACGTCCCACAAAGGGCAAAGGCCTTACCTCGACTATGATATGAGGTAGTTTGAGCTATACTCCACCACGCGGTCTCAGTGCGGATTGGTGGAGAGGTTTTTGCAAGGAAAGCGATTAACCTTGCAGTCAGATTTATCAAGCCGCCTATAGGGCCTCTGGCTAAGGCTTAACGACTCATATCAACTGATATTAGCCGGGATCAACGGCTTAACGTGCCTTCCGAAGCACAGAGATGCTCGTGATAAACGTCGCTTATACGTATGGTCGAAATGGTCACCCATCCAAACACGACCACACCGTAGGTTGCTTAACTTCGGTAATTACTACCCAAGCACTACCACCACTGCGCTACGAGCACCTCAAATAAATGATTAAATTAAGTAATCAGTCAGGTATCAAACGACTGCCGGGAGTCGCATAATAATGGAATTTCTATTGTGTCTCGTTCACACATACTTGACGAGTTAATTTAAAAAAAATACAATGCATGAATCCATTCGATCGTAATGCTTTCAACTTATTTGATATATTAGTTTTAGGAACATACATACTTAACTTTAACCAAACAAACTACAAAGGCCGAGAGATTGATAGCCGAGTGCCTGCGTTAAAAAGATTATCATCACACATAAAACAGATTTGGCGGCAGTAAAATAAGCCAAAATTTGTTTTATCTGTTTACTTTAACGAAAGAAAAGTGAAGAATTTGGATGATCTGCAGATGCCTGAATGAAATATAGCGTACCGTGTGTGAGTCTGGAAGTATCGGACTGAAATAATTAATATTAAACAAATTAAATGATTTATTTCAACCTTTGGATGTAAAAACACGAACCTTACTGTACTGTAATGTATTTTTCCATTTTTCAGCAATTACTTCTCGTTTTTCATAGCAAGTACCACTTTGCTATAATTTATAATATTTTATTCAAAAATATACCTATATACTCGTACCTAATTCCGTAGACCACAGATGACATCCGCGATGGCATTGATAAAACTGTGTTGCGCATTAACATTTGTTGCAGTAATAAATAATGCAGTTGCATATTCTTTTTACATAGGCAAATTGTACCTATATGATGTTTTGACTTGACTGGATATTTAGACCTGGTATGTAATTTTTAGGGTTCCGTAGCCGAATGGCAAAAAACGGAACCCTTATAGTTTCGTCAAGTCTGTCTGTCTGTCTGTCTGTCTGTCTGTCTGTCTGTCTGTCTGTCTGTCTGTCTGTCTGTCTGTCTGTCTGTCTGTCCGTCCGTATGTCACAGCCACTTTATTCTGAAACTATAAGCATCACATAGCTGAAACTTGGTAGGTAGGTGTATTTTGTTCACCGCTTTCCGATTCAGATACAAAAAATTAGAAAAAATAATATTTAAGGGGGGGCTCCCATACATGAAACTAAAACCTAAAAATTTTTTTTTACTCAAATCTATGCGTGTGGGGTGTCTATGGATAGGTCTTTGAAAATGATGTTGAGGTTTCTAAAACCATTTTTTCTAAAAGTGTAAGGTTTGAGATATAGACGCTTCCAAAGTGGTAAAATGGGCGTCCCCCCCATCTAACTTTTGAACTAAGAAAGTGAAAATTTTGAAAAAAATATATGATGTAGATCTCAACAAAAACTTGCAACGAAAATTGGTTTGAGCGAAATCGAACAAGTAGTTTTTGAGATATTGCACATTTTTATCAACCGCAAATATAACTTTGTCTTTCATACAAACACTATGAAAAACAAAGTTATTTTTGCTGTCGCAATATATTGTGATGTTTTCGTTAAGTGAAAGTAAGTGGACCCTGAATTCAGTTAAGGGTGGCACGGAACCCTCAGTGCGCGGGTCCGACACGCACTTAACCGGTTTTTTTACAAAGAAGTTCCATGAACTTCATTTTCCTCAACAGGCTTTACCGTAGCTGTAAGCACAGCTTAAAGTAATAAATTTAATGTATGTGCTTGTACTAAATGATTGAGCAGCTATTTTTACTTAGTTACTAACACTTATAGTACATATAGATAGGTAGTACATTACAAAATTAATGTTAGCCAGGAAAAAAATTAAATGGAAAGCGTTGAATACAAAGTTTGTAAGCATATTTTCCCGCATCACAAAAAGGTGTTCTTTAACATGCACTTTACCAAGCACCCTTGTACGTAAATAAACACATTTATTTATTTATTTACATAATGCTGTATGATTCTGCTGCAGTTAAGTATGCCTGTGAAGTCAAGTTCTGCTACACTACAATGGCTTAATATGCTTTAGATGTAATAGGTTCCTAATTGTATACCAATACCAACAGTACGACAAATCAGACGAGCGTGCAGTGCCATCGGAGTAATTTGTCACGGCTATTGTGCTCATTATGTGTATGCGCAGGGCATGTCGTGTCTGTGCGTTGTATGGCTCTAGGCCTATGTCGGCTCGGACAGCGCAGTCATTTGAGTACGGCTCGTCAGGGATGTGAGAAAAGTTCACACGCTCGTATCTGGAAGCGACAGTTATTTTTACGGAAATAATTTAGAAAATCATCCCGATTACGCGTCAAAACCAACATAAGTTTGTGCCAACCCTCGGTATGCGAGTTTCCTCATACTAAATAATAACGTCAAAAATGTTTACACTGTGCTCGTACGTAGCCAAATACTAGTGAAATTTTCAAACCACATTTCTTGAACCTATTCCTGGAGAAAATCACCAGAACCTTACATTATGTGACCTTAAAAAGTGTGAGTTGTAAATCTGTCTTATACTTATAATTACCTTAAACTTGTTTCTATTATTTGAGCCTGGGAAGAAAATCGCTATTTCTCGTAAACGGAGCGTCGTCGTAGCCCAAAGTGATTGGAATTTTTAAACCTTCTCGATCATATCCCATGACGTCACCAGTACCTAACATAATCTGACCTTAAAAATAGTAAAGTGTGCGTTGGTTATTTTCTTGGTCGCTTAAAATAACAGTTGAACGCATTGCGTGTTCTTGTCTGCTGCCTCCCTAAGGCCATATTAAGCCCCATCGACTAAGCTAAGCGTGGCTAACAGTCTATGATCGAGCGAGCTTTTTTAGAGTCATGTATTTTAGATTACATGGTATTACATGTGTCATGTGCCTTAGACTCGTTGTTTTTTTTTTATTTAATTTGGCCCTATTTTGGTCATATCCAGTTTCTATACGTCCACGTGGTCGGTGTTCTCGGGCAGACGTGCACTTAGCATGTTCGGCCGGCCGAAACGTGATCTCGCAAATCGCACTCGGCTGTCTAGACGCTGCGCCCGAGGCCGTCTGCCTAGCTGTGACCGTAGCACAAAGCCACCATTACCGATTCCGATTCGGTAGCCAGCCACTAGGTGCTATTAGTTACATCTTGTGGCTGTGTCATGCACGTGCACGCTGCAATGTCAGGTAGCTCACGATTTTTTATACCATATTAACACGTTCCGGGACAGTGCCCGCCTACAGGCGTGAAAACAATAAAACATCTATTGTGTCTGGAGTAGTGTCCCGGAACGTGTTAATATTCATACTACCTATTCGGTAGCGGCAGATGGATGGTTTGGCCCTGGTCCATCATCTAGCTTCTAGGACCAGAGAGCTCATGATTTTTTACGAAGAGATTATTCGGAACTAGATACTTAATGTGTAAGCGTTCTATTCTGCCTGTTCAATGATTGAACCACTATATTACTAGCGTATGGAACTGACACCACGAACAATTGTTTTGCGCCATGATTTGACGCCACTTGCAACGACGCATACAATGTAAACGGTTTCATATTCGACGTTCAAATTTCAAGGGATACATAACAATCTTGTCATCGAGTTGTGATACATTTTTAACTTGGTTGGCATAGCTTCGTATTAGCAACTGTGATTAAGCTGGTGGCTGCTACTACATCCTTTTCGGCATGGTCACAAGCCGTTTGTTTAATCTTGTCCGGATGTCTCATGTCTGTTCACCACAGGTCGTATATTTGATGTTTATTTATATGGTTCGAAAAGTACTGGACCAATCGGGGCAAAAAATAAGACTCGTGAGGTTTACAACTCACAAACTCAATTTTTGTGTATTGTATTTTACAATCAACGAAGCGTTAACGAACGCACTTGCAAAAATTTCGGGGAAATCCAAGAAAGAGCAGCATTAACTATAGCCACGACTTAATTAAAACAAAACTTTATAATAACGTTAATCGTAGATTCATTTTAACAAAAAACGTTGTAGACGCAAGCTTAATAAGTCTTCAGCCATCAATCAGAAGGTAAAAAGACCTCACTTACGTGCGCCATAAAAATAAATAGCTGTTTTGCTCACTCGCTAATACCTCGCTACGCACTGCGCATACTCGCAGTGTAAGAGCATTTACATAATTATTTACTTGTCCAGAATAGGTTTACTTTACTCGTAAATGTCGCACACTTTAATGTCTGTGCTAAGGCGATACTTATTTGTACCAGGAACCAACGTTTCTATTTTAAGTCTCTGCGAGTCTATGCCTAGCGTCTAGTCAAGGTAACATAAAATATAAAAATGCTGGACTTTCTTTAAAACATTTGGTTTTGCTACTCACTTACATAATTTAACAGAATAATAAATCAAAACCATACCAAAAAGGATCTCAAAACCAATAAGCGACACACGAAAAACCAGTAAAGCCTGCAAGCCATAATTTGCAACGTCGAAAAATAGTAGAGTCTCGAAACTAGTATTCTCTCGAGATATTAGTGTAAACACAGACGAGAGCCAGACGGTCATCAATCGGCGAGAAAAAAAGCGGCGGATAAAAAGCTGCGCAGACGCGGATGTGCGCAAAAACACGCTGCATCCACTCTCGCGCACTTGCACCGCGCCGGGCGACTTAGAACGTTTCACCAAAATCTAAAACGTTAACTAAGTAAGCGGCACTCATTCACATAGTAACACCAACTCGATTCACTGAAATCTTGTTTCTACATAATACCACCATAACATGTATTTGAGGTCAAATATTAGAAAATTTTAGGTCAGGAAGGTTTACATTTCTAGTATTAGGAATAAACTCCATGTGTTGATAATAATTCTATTTCCATAACATAACAATTATTTATACATTAATCAATGCTGTAAATATGCGCGGGATAATACAATACAATCAATATCGATCTAATGTCAAAACGATCTATCTGACAGGTCTAGTGCTGACCATGCGTGCTAGTGTTGTCTACCATAGTAATGCTATAATCGATTATCCGTCTAACACTAGATACAATTTAATTATTGAATACAAGTTTCTTAAATTTTACCATTGAATAGTAATAGAGAACCCTTACTCATTAAACTTAGGTATCCTGCTTTAGGCTTTAACATTTGTCAGCACGAGTTTTCAACCAGATAAATTTTATAGTTACGTGATATTTAGGCAAAAGCAGCAAAGGATGATAATATTTAATTTGTAAAACATGCAGATGGGAATCATCAATGAAGTGGAATCATAACGGAACCCAATGAAATTGCAGCCACTCAAAGTAAAGTAGCATATATGCTCGTGCAATCAGATAGTCCTTATCAGAACCGAGCTAGACATTTAATCTGAGCCTGTCGGGGTTAATACCGCGTCTGGCCACAATTTATGTGTAAATTTCATCCCGTTTGATCTCTCGATTAAATCAATACCTACTATCAGGAGACATAAACACTACGTCCGCATCAAAAACCAGATCCACGTTTACGACGGTATAAAAAAAAACTATATCAAGATCTCATCTCTGGAAAAGGTTACGATGATGTCAATGCAAACGACGTGTAACAAATTTTAACGGTAAGAATTGATTGGATATGAACCTTAATTCCTAATTTGCATACTCTTTCAATTATTTCGCTGTAATTACAATCAATAATGTTATGTAGGTTACCGACATCATATGATTCATGAAGGTCGTCAGGACTCACTAAGTGTTCACCTTAAGGTAGGTCACAAAAAGCACTAAGTCACATCACATAATCATCGTATCCAAGAATTCGATGACTTGGCAGAATGATATGGTCCTAAACAGATAATTTTACAGTGGTAAGAATTTGTCTGGTTATAAGGTTTCATGTAGTTTGGGTAACAGTCATCATGACGATCCACAAAAAGTGGTAACTAATAGTCATGCCTCGGTCACTAACGGCTACCAAATTCGCAGTACAAATATTCAATTTATATGTGAAGTAAGTAGTTGCTGCATCAATCTTTTGTGTACGTCTTATTACGGACTACGTCTACAAATAGACACCGTTACTTAGTCTCATTTTATCATTAATTAATTGATTGAGTTTACTCATTGTGTAGCCAGAAAAAGTACAGTACAGTCGACTGCACATCAGACTAGCCCTTATTCCAACAGCATAAGATACCGCAGTGTATAGCTTGACGTGCTGACGTCCGTACATCCAAGTGCTTAAAAGTTTGATAAATCCTGGTAAGAGATTTAAGTATTCTATTTCAAAGTGTTTTGTTGTTGATTACCAAAAATTTTCATATCAGGCTATAGATATTGTATACAAGATAAGCTAAGCGAGTACTAATCTGTGTGGTCAACAGTTTTCTATCAGATTAATTAATCTCCTGTTTGTGCTCTGCATATTTTAGATCTATTCTTAAAAGCTTTTAAGAATAGATCTTAAATATGTAGATAAAAATACCATTATAAAATAAATATGCAAATAACCATTTTCTCTCAAGACTGTAAGCACAGTATTGCAAATCGGGGATCTACTAATTCATTTGTTAACCAAACCTAAACTGTTGTACCATTTTCTTAATTCGCATTTAAACAGAATCAACAGAAATAATCGTTGAATAAGTTAATAAAACGGCTTTAAAAGTATCACGAGAATTTGTAGAGACTGCAGAAGAACTGGAGAGCATGCGTAAACCAGGATATAGGAAATCTTTTTTGATAAAGCTGAAATGGAGACGGTATGTGAGTGCCGTATATCAATATGTATTGCATGGCGACGCACAGTGATTCGATTAGAACAAGCAAGCTAGACCATAGTCATTAGTTAAACCCATTAGAGTAAAAAATAATATTGTCCAGCTAGCTTTAAAGTAAACATTCGTCCTAGATAACATTTGTTTGACAGCTCTAGTCTATAATCTGCGCAGCTATTGTAATGTTCATGTAAACTCAAGAGTACGATGCGATCCTGTAGACGAGAGTTCGTAGACGTAGAGAAACAATGTAAAGAAGGTCAAGCGAGCAACCAGCCAGTCCAGCCGCACAGTGCGTTTCCACGATTCTTACTTTCGTAGAACACCGCGCGTATCGGGTGGCAGCCTTGTTTGATGACTGTAAGCAGACACGTTGACATTAACTAAGTACTTGTTACGTCTCAATACTTTGCAACTGTGAGAATATTTACTCTCACTGGAATTGATTGTCATGTCTACTAAAATTGTTGTAGTTAGAGCGATGCCAGCGTTTTCGTTGCGTTGCGTCGGCGCTGCGACGTATACCGTTTTGCACCGTCGTTTTACATACAAATCACACGTCGTTTTAATACAAGTCCACACGAAGCCTCCCAATAATATAGTGAGCCATGTCTTTTGAGATGGGCCAGATCCACTGAAATTCCTTGTCGGAAAGATCAAAGGGATCGCACACATCTCTTATAGCCCTGCGTTGAATTTTACGCCTTGCGCACTCTTCATAAATACTAATAATGGAATTGGAGTTCGGCACAGCCGTTTTCCCTCGTTGCCGCTTTCGCTGCGCGTAGAAATATGTCTTAACCAAATGTCAATAACAGATAAAATTTGGCAAATAAAAGTGTCCTTTTTTAGGGGGGGTGTCGAAAATTTTATCGTATTTCGTATTTTGACGGGATGCCATGCCATGGTAGCCACGGTGGATAATAATAATGTAATGACGTCTAAACATCGTACATCTTGTCTTCTATCTCATATTGTCTGTTTATAAACCCTGGTTTTCCTGTAATAATAAAAATAAAATAAAAAAAATAAAAATCTTAAGCCTACTGAACGGCATGTCACAGGGCACGCTACGTTGCGTCGTTGGAACATAAGTGCAAGGAATTTTATTGATATGGGGCCCTATTATATTTGCATATTGTATTATATATTATATTATATTATATTTTTGCCTGGGCATATTATATTATATTTTTGTATCACTCGCGTATTACTAGTGATTTTTACCTCCATACTGTGCAAAGTTATGGAGAAGTTCTTTAATAGCTGGCACTAAACTGCTGGTATACCTCGAAGACAACGATCTCCTAAGAGACCATCAATATGGGTTTCGCCGGGGACGGTCGACTGGTAATCTTCTTGTACGTAAGTCACGCACTGCTGGGGCGACGCCATCGAGAACCATGGCGAAGCATTAGCTGTGTCGCTTGATATCTCGAAGACATTCGACAGGGTTTAGCATTGGCACGCTTGTTTACTCAATAAGCTTTCTGCTCTTGGCATCCCCGCTGGTTTCTGTGGCTGGGTATCCGACTTCCTGAGGGAGCGGCCGATCAGAGTAGTCATAGATGGCAGCTCCTCTGACTCATGGGGTATCAATGCAGGAGTTCCTCAGGGATCCGTCCTCTCTGCAACTCTTTTCCTGCTACACATTAATGACCTGCTTCTGCCAGGTATCGTTAGGTATGCAAATGATAATACGGTTCCGAGGTGAGCCTGTAGTTGTGGACGACCATCTCGAGCTCCTGGGCATGAAGTTGACTCCTACTCAATTTCGGCGCTAGCAATGCACAAAAAGCTTAAACTGTGTCAAAATAACAAGGCATTCTCAACTGGCTTTTTTTACCACAAGGAATCGCTTACCGCTTCCATATTACTGCAGATGATAAATGTCCATGTGACAACACCCAAACCCTTAAGGAATTGAATAGAACCTAAACCATTTCCCCTCAAAATTAGCTATAAACTATTTGAAACTAATAAATAAACCCAACTGTGGTAATCGCGGGAGTACCTCATTAGCTCCGCAAATACGACAAACCATAAGTCGACATAAAAAATTCTCAACTGGGTGAAGCGATACTTCACGGACCGCTTCAAGCACTCTACAAAGCTCAAGTCCGTTTCTGCATGGAGCATTATTGTCACCTCTAGGACAGCAGATCAGCTAAGTACCACCAGCTAGCCGCACTCGATTCAGTGGAGCGCAGAGCTAGGAGCTAGCTAGCTTGGCCCACCGCCGCAAAGTTGCCTGCCTGTCGGTTTCTTACAGACTTTACTTTGGAGAGGAGATTTTACTTTACAAAGGAACTCCATGAGCTCATCCCACCAGCTCCCTTCTTCTATCGCACAACAAGACGCATTGCGGATTACCACCCATACCTCGTTGATATTCCACTGACTCGAACAAAGCGCTTCTCGACAACTTTAATAATGCGGAAAAAAGCAAAAGAGTGGAACTCTCTAAACACATCTGTGTTTCCATCGGTCTATAACCCTGTTATTTTCAAAAAAAGAGTGAATAGGCTTCTTCTGGGTGAGCTTGCTTCATCTTCATCTCTGTCTATGCCTTTGGTATAGTCTAGAGACAAGAGCAAAGCCATATCATATAAAAGAATTTTAAAAAAAAATTGGATACATACCCTATTATAAAAAGTTGGCGAAAGGATGAGTCCAAATCTTTGACTACTTTTTGCCATAAATTTCTGCATAGCCCTCCCTACGCCATATACTCTGATATTTCCCATCGAGATAACACATTATACCATGTAATTATGCTGTCCATAAATTATTGGAACAATCATTTTGTTCTTATTTATTGGCTGCTAATCTATTTCTTCATTTTTATTATTTATTACCTCCTAAATTGTTGCTGTGGGCATCAATTTGGGAACATTACTGAGTTATGTGCACAAAAAATGTATGCTCTAACTAATCTAAGTGAGTGTTGGTTGTGTAACCTATACTGTCTAGTTTTTTATGTTATTTTCAATCAAAATCACCAGCGCAAAGCGTTTATAAGCCAATCAACATTCACAAGATATACTAAGATAAGCAGATTCTTGCATTATTAAAAATCTTGGAATCTTAACCAATGTTATCTTATGCAATCGTTCACATCTCTGCAATGATTCTGATCTGATTATATGATAAACCTAGGGCTGGCATGTCAGCATGTCTAGATAATCGTAAGCATATAGTTACTCATCCATGTTCACAAACCGTTGACTCTCGTTTACTTGTAATTGGTAACCGACTTCAGCGATGATTACTAAGACAGGCAATGACTTAACGTACTAATAATTCTTCTGTGTTAAATAAAACCTAGTTTTTCGTCTCTCAAGTCACATCACCACCAAAACAACTTCCATTCTCTTGTGCTACCTAAACCAATCACCATAATTTTTAATGTCTTGTAGTCAGTTTAGGTAGTTCCAAAGAACAGGCAGCAATAAATCTAGACAGACAAAAAGTAATGGTCTATGTTCTGTAAGACTAGACAAGTGACAAACGATAAACGAAAACGCTCAAAAAACTCTACGTCACATGTCATGCCAATGTTGTTCGCATTTTTATTGCATAAACATTTGGTAGTATATCGTTTTCGCTTATTGCTTGCCCCTTGGCTTTAGCCAAAGTACTAACATAAACAACGAAGTTTAACAAACATAATGTAGAGAAAAAAGACTAACACCCGGTTTCTGAAACGCTTGTTATCGTAAAAATTACGTAACAAGCTGTTAATCTCTACTTAAACGCAGTTCGGGTTTCCGAACCAGCCAATTGACAGATTGTCAGTGCAAATGTCACATCTCCCATTAACAGGCAATTAAAGAAGATTTGGGTTTCCGAAAAGGTTTTTCGCATGTTAACGGATTGTCAATACTAAATTAGCTAATAAGCGAAAATCGATCACTTAACAGATTGTCAGAAGACTTTATGCATACTTATTTTTTGTTTTCTGATTTATCTGCTAATGATTTATATCTAACTAGAGGTTGCATTCGAATATTCGAATATTCGAATTATTCGAATTTGCATTCCAAATAAGTATTCGAATAGTAAATTGTTATGAATTCGAATATTCGAATATCATCATTATCAGCCAAAGAACGTCCAATGTTGAACATAGGCCTCCCCGCGGTTTTCCACAGCGATCGAAGATCAGAAGCAGTCTGCATCCAGTTTGATCCTGCGATCTTTACAAGGTCATCTGTCCATTTTATCGTTGTCCTACGCTGCGTCTTTGGTGGAAGGGTTCTAATCTAGAACTTTTCTGCCCCAACGGCCATCAGTTCTTCGCGCTATGTGCCTTGCCCATTGCCTCTTGAGCTTACTGATTCTCAGGGTTATGCGTCCATTACCCTAGTTCTACGTATCTCCTCATTTCAGATTCGATTTTGTAGAGAAACTCCGAGGATAGCCCTCTCCATCGCTCGCTGTGTGATTTTGAGCTTCCTTATAAGGCCCATAGTAAGAGACCATGTTTCGGATCTGTATGTATCACTGATAACAGACACTGGTTAAAGACTTTCGTCTTCAGACACTGAGGTTATTGAGACGAGAAGACACTCTTGCGCAATTTCCCGAGGGCTGCCTAGCCGAGCTGCCAAATATGAACCCATCAAACTAAATAACATCATAGAACAGGTTTATTCTTTAAATATCGTGGCAGCATAATAAAAGACGACTCCGGATGCGCATTAGACATAAAAACTAGACTAGCCATGGCAAAGAAAGCTTTTAATGCAGAAATTTAAATCCAGAATATCGTGGACAATCCGAAAAAGGCTAATAAAGATATACATCTGGAGCATCGCTCTGTACGGTAGTGAAACGTGGACAATGACTCAGCGTGACAGAGAAAGAATAGAAGCGTTCGAGATGTGGTGCTGGAGAATGATAAAGAGGATTAGCTGGATGGAAAAGAAATCTAACGAAAGAAATATACTTCAAACAATTAAAAACCGGAGAGGGAAGTTGCTTGGACACTTGGTACGGCACAATAGCTTGATAAGGATCATCATAGAGGAAATGTTTAAAGAGAAAAGGAAAAGAGGAAGACCTAGAAGAGCATATATGACCCAAATAAAGGAAAAGTTGGACGATAAATTGTACCAAGATGTCAAGGTGATGGCTTGGAATAGAAATATATGGAAAAAACTTCACCGGCAAGAGCATAACTCTTAAATGAAGAAGAAGATGACACCCAGCCGAGTTCGATTCGTCGATTGACCACTTTCTCAAAGTTGGACGTACCTAATTGGATTACCTGCCCCAAGTAGATGTACTCATCGACAACTTCGAGGATTAAGTTCCCGATAGATAATGGAGTAGGTTCAATAAGTGAGCTCGACATGATTTTCGTCTTTTTCATATTCATTTTAAGACTTACTTGTTGGGAGACTCGGTCAAGGTCTTAGAGCTTAGTGCCAAGTTTGTCCAGCGTCTTTGCTTCAATGACTATCATCGGCAAACCGGAGGTGTGTGATGTATTCGCCTCTGACGTTCATGCCGTATTCTTTCCATTCCAGGAGCTTGAAGGCGTTTTCCAATGCCGCTGTTAACAGTTTCGGAGTTTAACGTCTCCCTGGCTTCCACCTCTTAACAGTGGAATGGCCCTCTTATTCCGTTCCTGTACTCGTGCCGATACGGTGACGTTGTTATACAGATACTTTAAAACCTCTATATACTTATAGTCCGTGGCACGGGGCACCGCTAAAGAAACCGGAGCACCGCCCAAGTTTCGATCGAATCAAAGGCCTCCTCATAGTCCACAAACGCTAAGCATAGAGGCATATTGTACTCCTCGGACTTCTGTATAATTTGCCTAAGCGTATGGAAGTGGTCTATGGTACTATATAGCCTTTTCGGAATCCGGCTTGTAATGAGGCTGAATATTCGAATATTCGAATAATATTCGAATATCACTTAAAAAATATTCGAATATTCGAAAATCAAAACTAGCGAATATTTGCAATCCCTATATCTAACTAATAACGACGAAGATCTGATGCCAACTCATTGGTTTCAAGAGCAAATGCATCTAATAGATCACTATATTGATCAGGAATTTAGGACCCGCTACAGAATTTCAGAATTTCATTGAACTAATGGGATTACTGACACATCTGGAACCCATGACCCATCATAACCGCATGGTTATGTTGGTGATGATGGCATCATCAGCGCCGCCTGGAGACTTTCAGATATCTGTGGCAGATCATGTTAGAGTACCTACACAAGTCGACAGCGTACGGCATAATTAAAAATGTATCTACTGAAATTGCCAAGTTCATAAAATGAGAACCAAAGACACTTTGGTCCTCGAGAATAAAAAGAAGAAAGAGAAAAAAGTAATAATAATAAAACGTTTATTTTAGACCAAATCAAAGATAAAACCTATAAACTAACACATACAAAATAAAACTATGAAGTGCTCAGTCAAAAAACCGGTTCCTCGATTCTTACACATGGATTTGTATCCAGTGTTTAAAGATGGATCACGACGGCATATCTCTGGTACAAGCATCGACAACGTCCGCTTCCGAATGATAGCGTAGTAGTCATCCACATGAGCTTCTGAAGGCATTATTGTACTGGACACGGAGAGCATATAGGTCCTCCGCGTGTAAGTACTACACCACAGGCTGCAGGTGTAAAATGTCTGGCAGAATGCCTTAAAAGAGTAATCTTGACTTCTCTTGTACACCTGGCAATTAAGGCCTCAATTTGTTAACATGCCAACGTTTGATTTAGAAACAAGCGTCCGAAATGGATTTTATGCCCTACGCGGGTTCCCCAACGAGATCGGAGCTGTAGACTGCACTCATATCAAAATTCAGTCTCCCGGCGGGCCATCTGCAGAACTGTTCCGTGACCGAATATGTTTCTTTTCGTTTAATGTTCAGGCAGTTTGTGTGATGCAGAATTATACATCTGAGACATAAATATAGGTGGGCAGGATCTGTTTATGACACCACAATGTAATTTTAAGCGAAATATTGTTTACACGAATATTTGAGCCACACACAAATGCACAAAATATTTTGTATTTCAAAATTATTTGGTCTGTCATAATGTCACAAGAAAGAATCTGTCATAATAGATTACACGTCGTTGTCAAAAAATAGGGACAAAGCTATACGTTAAACTGAAACAAAACATGGATGAGTGAATGAAGGTGACTGATTTAAGCAAGTGTTGTCAGATTAAAAAAAATATTACCTGTTAGCAATCGATTAGTTAATTTTAGGATGAATTGCTTTTCAGCAACCCACAGTAGTTTAACAGATTGTCAATTGTGACTGACTGTTAACTAATTCATGATTTGATTAGCGTTTCAGAAACCGGCCGTAAATAATGAAGAAAAGATAGATTGTCATAAACCTTCGCTAAGTCACGTGGTCAAACTGTAAATTTTTGTAAGAATTGTAATTGTTCCGTAACGAAAGACGTTACCACATCATAACGTTACTTTGTCTAATGATGTTTCAGACGAACAGCCTACTGTAGCTAGCTAGACGGCTCTAGACGGTGACTCATGAAATAATTGTCACATTTTTTACGACCGTCTGGAGATTCTTTACATGAGACTGAGTTATGTTACACAATGAATATACATACGTCGGTGGCAACTAACAGTTTTATTTCTTATGCAACTAAGTATTCAAGTTACAGTGGCCATAGTGCTGAAAGTTATCGGAAGGTATCGGCATATGTACTTAGAATATAATTTAATTTAACACAAGTCTTTAAATTCAGCCATAGGTCTAGCTAGTTGGATCCTGGATTTGTCGATGAGGGATGGTGGTATAGTGTCCATCGAAGTCCTTTTGCTGAAGTTGGGGAGCCTGCTGCAGGCCTTGATGAAAGATGCTGCAGGCTAATCTAGAATGCTTAATTTACAAATTTTAAGAAATTTAATTAATACAATAAGATTCTCACTCTACACAAACATTTGAACTAGCCTGGCGCGGCGATACTTTTCTTCATGACAATATGCACCATTTTAAGTTTCCCATAAACTTTTGAATCAATATCTTTGAATTTCAAAACTTAAGGAAGGTGATAGTCTAGATAGTGTATCGGTTAACACGGCATCGCCGATCTCCGAGACAGAACGACGACAGCACAGCAAAACAGCGCAAGTGTCGATTTCATCAAATAAAGTGCAGGCAGATCCGTTGTTGGTTTGTTAGCGTTGGCAGCAAACTATGTGTTTGCGTTAGCCGGCGCGTCTAGACGTATGACATAACGTCTGGTCTGCCATGCACCGATAGATGAGCAAACAACTTGAGTTAAGCAAATAAGCTCCGTCTGCTCAAGATGGAACAACCAATGATATGTCAATGATGTCCGAACTACCGGATCACTGACAATTCTTGTTTTAATAACTTAAATATCTGAAAATAAGTAAGTTTGATGTAAATTAAACAACACCGAAATAATTAAGTAATGTTTTTTCTTGTTTGTGACATAATTATAAGAAACAATTTGGACTTCGTTTTTGAATTTGCAGGATTCTATCTATCTCACATCTTGTCATTGCAATCAAGCAAGCTGATTTCGTCTACCAGAGCAAAGACAATAAATAATTTAAATGACAGTTAGAGAATTCCATTGTGGCCTTAGACAGGTCCAGACTGAGTGGCAACTGGTAATACTAGACCGGCAGGATAGAAAGCCGTTCTCATTGACACGGCGAGCAATTTACAAAATTTGCTGCGATTTAAAGTATCTACTCTCACTTAGGGCCGCTTTCAAAGGAAAAGTTGAGAAAGTTAAAATTACGAATTCCTTAACTCGTAATATTGCGAGTTATGACAAGCGTTATTTCCTTTAAACACATTTTTAAATTACTTTTGAATTGTCAGACTAAGAAGTTCGTGATGTTTTCAACTTTTATTTTAGTTATCAACATCTTATGATGAAACACCAGCATATCTTGTAAGTAAAAAGTCCCTAACTGCAAATTCTAACTTCCCGGTTTATTGCACTGCCAAGCATTGCCAAATGCCAACACTTCATCGTCTTTTAAGTATTTGAGTAACATGTTCCCGATTTTGTGGAAAGCCTAGTCCCCATTGTATGTTTGTCCAGGCAGCATTGGTGCAGACACGCGACCGGTCCGCGATCGGTAGCCGATCTAGTTGTGCGCACAAATTAACGGTACACGGTACACCCATTGTGAACGCGGGCGCAGTGCCGCGCCACTAGACAGGGGCAGAGACAGTAATGAGAGTATCTCGATGTTGGCAAGATAAGGCTCTTATTATATTACAGAACGTGCTGTGTAATTTAGAGTACCTAGCCTATTTGGATAAATAGCATCTGCCGACACGCTTCCGAACGCTTCTTCCTCTATCTCCTATACTTTTATTGCTCTTTAATCTTTAATCTTAATTTTTGGTCATGATTTCAAATCTTTAGATTAATCTCTGCGCAAGTTTACATTATGAAGTTAGATCAGTTCAGAAGAATGGAGGCATTTAATCCAAATTTTCACACGCACGTGCCTAAAATCAAAAGCTCTACGGCTGTGCAGAAAATTAGTGAGACTTGGCACACTAAAATCTAACAGACTCGTAGTCTTCTTGGAACTTTGTATCAAAATAATTAACTTACTTCTAAGCAATTATGACAGAAATCTGTATCCTTCCGAAATCCGACATGCTACCGACTAACTCGCTTTCCGTGTCCAACCGCGTAACTTGGCGTATTATTACCGAACATTCAGAAATAGCCGCCACCACAGCTCGCGAGGTAAACAAGTGCTATGTAAAATTCTTGGCATCGCACCCACCCGCATATTTGAACCGCTAAGGGCCCGTGACCACTTGTAACGCTAAACTGAGCGATGCAGGCCTTTAAAGCATGCATAGCCTGTAGGAGGGAAAGCAAAGCAATACAAAATGGATAAGGCAAGATGCTGAAAAGCTATACACTTCAGTTTTTATCGCTGTGTGCAGTTGCACACTTGAACAACACCACAGAATATATAATAGTTCTACATAACTACACATGTGTACACAGACATCTTTACTAAATATACAGATTTTTACCGACTTAAAAAAAGGTTAACAATCGACCTGTATGTCTGTGATACATACAATCAGGTATTTAAGATATTCTGTTTAGGCTTATAAGCACGTGCAAAATGTTAGTGGTGTAATAATATGTTTGTATGTCTGTATGTATGTCCACGGATTTCTCAAGAACGGGCAGTCATATCGAGATGATTCTAGTCTGAGTGCTTAAGCTTTACTTATTAGTTCTTCTAATTAGTTTGTAAGACGTGGGAGATATGTGTCCTGTAATTAATATTGGAAGCAGTACCCAAAAAGTGATAAGCGTTAGCACATCATTTTCCAAAATTATCGTAAGCTCAAATAATTTCCAGAAGACGATATGATTCACCGTGACAACTGAAATAAAAAGTGAAAAGAATTGTTAGTTTTCAGTGTACCCTGCAGTTTCAGTATGTAGACAATACAGCATATCTTAATTACTGGAACTTCACCCCACATACAATATCGTTAACATTATCATGCAGAATCCATCCAGTAACATGCATCCAGTAACGAAACCATCGTTAAAATCAAATATTTTATAGCAAAGCCCACAGTCTAGGAATCTGTTAATGACCGGCATTGAGAACTTATACTTACCTAATAGTGAATGTAGAATGATTGGCCTCGATAATAGTTAGGGGAAACGATTTAGTTAAGGGTATGTACTAGTAAGGTACTGATCGCCTACGCTTAGTAATTTGATGTTAATACCATCTTGTTTTTTCATAATCAATTTTCGTAATAGCTTATTAAAAATTGTTGTCTGATATTAGCTGCAATTGGAATTTGAAACTGATATAACTTACTGAAACTAAACTGAGTACCTACGCCAATGAAATCGAAAATCATCGCAGTTCATAATTGAAATAGTAAATTACAATAGAAGCGTAAAATTCAATTTGAGCCTGAATATTCCTGAAACAGAACAGAACAGCTGACGCGTAGAACATTCATAAGCGTCATTTAAATAGTAAATAATCACCTGAAACAATTCATAGACTACAACTTCTCCATATTATGACGACAGAATGGAACCGGAACACACAAACTACACTGCTCCATGTAAATTAGTATGTGAAGAACTGGGCCCAACTAATTGAGCCAGTAAGTGTCCTACTAAGGAAACCATTGGCTGTATGTTCGAATATAGCTTTCGCGCTCACCCTCACTGTCAAGCCTGTGTGAGTGACAAGGATGATACTTATGTGTGGAAAATCTGAAAACTTGTATTGTAATAGAATAGGCTTTCTGAAGCGGAGACAACCGCTAATATACGCGGCGCCGGCGCCGGCGCAGGTAACTGGAATCCATGTTGAAAATTAAAAAGATAGTGTTATTAGACGCCTATGTAAATAAATGTGTCTCTTAAGATTCTAACAAACTATAATACTCATTATCCATATCAATCTTAGTTAGACGTACGAGATATAATATTCATTCAAAATGTCGACAGATAGATGAGATGCGATATCGTCTGTGCACTTTCTCTGTTTGTAATGTCAAATTAATGCGCATCTAGATGATACGAGTATATCTTTCGTAGTAAGGTACCTTGCAGAGCAAAGGTGATATTAAGATAGTCAGCACAATTTTTAATGATTAAACCTACTGTTTATTACAAAAATACGTTATTTTTATACTTCAGTAATGTTATAGTACGACTCGTTAATCCAGTACTATCGTAAGGCGTCTCAATGAAGCGCCCACGCATCCTATGTCTAGACGAGTAATGGAATTAATCGTCGTCACTCGATCGCGCATGCTCATCGCAAATATATCACAATCAACTGTTCAGTTCAAACGAGATGTTTCTGGCGCTGATTAACTAACTGCTTATAGAAATCGTTAGTTATTTACTAACTGCAGCTCATTAAAAAATGACAATAAACCATTTAAAACCCTGAATAAAATCATTCCGCAGTCAGAATCAATAAAGTTTTTAGGGATCCGTACCCAAAAGTTTAAACGGTATCCTATTAGGTACTAAGACGTCGCTGTCTGTGTGTCCGTCTGTCTGTCACTATTGGTTGTATCTCAAGAACCGCGACTCACTTTTGTGACTGTCTAGTCTATTGACAATCACAAACTATGTATTTCTGTTGCCGCTATAACATACATGGGTCTCCCAAACAACAAACGCGATTTTTTGCCTTCTTTTGCTGAAAATCGATAATGGCAACAGGTGGCACTTGAAATATTCACCTTTATTGGTTGTTTACAATGGTACGGAACCCTTCGAGCGCGAGTCCGATTCGCACTTGGCCGGTTTTTTTTTTTCAAATTATTACTAATGTGTGACGTCTGTAAATGCTGAAAAATTGAGACCATTACTTACCTACATCTAAACAAGTGCTTGCAGACAACTCGTCCATCTTAATCACTAGTGTTGTGTTGTCACTCTGAATCATCAGCGTTTTTTACTTTGCTAAATTGGGACAATCATTTACGCCATCCTCTTTTTGTCTCATACAATGCATTTTGCTCATTTTTTCTATAGACAAAAAATGACATTTGCGCATTTGGGGTCGTAACGCGACAGATACTAATAGCCTATACCCAAATTTTAGACCGAAATAAAAGCAAATAACTAGACAAATTGTTCGAATGCCCTATATGTAACTTTATATGAGTCATCTGTCTGCAGTCGTCCAAAAACAACTGGAAATAAGCTCGATAAATGATGCTTGTCTCGCGTCAGTGTTTGTCATAACTAGATTTGTAAATGACTAGGAAAAAATAAATTAATACCAGACGAAGAATATCTGAATTTAAAATTAAGTTTCAAAAATCTTATAATATCTGGCTA
Source organism: Pyrausta aurata (assembly GCA_963584085.1). NCBI lineage: Eukaryota > Metazoa > Arthropoda > Insecta > Lepidoptera > Crambidae > Pyrausta > Pyrausta aurata. The sequence continues at coordinate 6,704,118 of OY757270.1, read as the reverse complement.
CATTTTCAAGGCGAAAGTGGATGGTAATTTTGGCTATTATTGATATTAGAGTCAATGTTTAGACTCTAGAATTTATTGGTGTACCTGCTAAATTATCTAATCTGTATGTTTGGGAACAGAATAGAATAGTGTAGAATAATATTTAGATATTCGTTGACAGACTTTAAGACTAAAAAACAAAATCAAAATTGATTAGTTAAGAAAGTTTTTCTGTGTTTAAATTCAGAAGAATCATACGAATGAGACATAGAGGTTTTACGCGTAGCTCCAAACCTCTACAGTATCTCTAATAGTTGGAGTTGATACTGTCGTATCGTAAATCCATGAAACTCTCTCCCTTTTTACAAAGACCTAACTTCCGCTTCTCCGATCCAATTTACATATCTAATTATAACATTATACGATTATTGTTAGTGTTATTGAACCAGTTAACGATTTTGAGTTGAAGAACCCTACGTGATTCCGGCTTTACTCTCAAGTTATCAACCATTCTGAGCGCGATAAGTCGAGTCTTATATTTGTTTGATTTGTCCATTGCAGTCAGTGCAGTCAGTAACAGTCAAGACATCATGACTGGGCTGGCTCGTGCGCATCCGACAAAGGGCCGGGCCCAGGAGGACAATTCCCGTGCAGTTCGTATACGAAAAAAGTTTTTCAAAGAAAATACAGTTATTGCTTTATCCGGGTCTCGATTTCTATGCATTTTGATTTATTTCGTGCGGTATTTTTTTTGTGGATATTGTTTTTTTTATGGTAAAACAGTGCTACTCGTAATCGAATTACCACACGAAATACTTACGTTCGATCATGCGAGAATCGGCCTCCAGGGCTTGAGATGTTTAATTAAGCACAGAACTCCTCGACGCTATTCACATTGGTGACTCGCAATAAGTGAAAATATCCTGTCATTCCGCCGCAACGTATACTTACTTAAATATACGTCCAGGGCTGTAATCGGGACGGATTTCTTCAACCATTACGGTTAATAGTCTCCGGACCGGCTACTCATTAGCAAAGTTTACAGGAACGTATTAAGAAACACAATATTATGTGAATGGTATTGTAAACAAATGTGTCCAGTCATACAATTTGACATTGTCATTTACTCCAACGAGTAAGCGATTTTGATTCACATTGATTAGGGATTATAACGCTGAGTTAAAGCATTATTATGTAGAGCACTAATATGAAAGGTCAAGAAAGCTACGTATGGTCTGTAGATCATCATCGTATCATTGTCACTTAACATCAGGTGCAATCGTAGCCAAATGTCTGGATATATCTCATTATAAAAAATAAAAAAAACATTAATTAGAAATTGTTGCTCCCATTACAGAGCACAGCGGCCACACGCTGTATATTATTTTAAATGTAATGGTTACTTACTAACATTATAATTCATTGACACCAGTCATCAGTTACACCGTGACCGTAGCAATAGCAGTGCCGAAATAGCGGAAACTCGAAAATAATAGATAGTACTTACATGTTTACTTAATTCAAATCATTATGAAACGTTTTACAGAAAAAATCAGAATGATAGAAGTAAAAAAGTGCCAAAAGGAAATATAAGTTTCTTATTTATCAATTATTTAAGTTACGTACTCATTAGTACGATGAGTAACGAAGAAAATAACAATAAATTGGCACATTAAACATTTAATTTTAAGCCGTCTGAATCCTGCTCTGCTTTAAAGCAAAATTTTGCTTCGAATTGTGTTAAGCTTTTCAAGAAATTTTATTATATGGCGAGCAATCAGTGATTCGGGCGATACCCCTTCACTCGCTTGTAACAAATTACTTTCTGATATTAAGCTAAGTATCAGGCTACTGAAAAATTACACAGGAATCAAAGTCTGACTTCAAACGCAACGTAGAAAGCAGCTGATTTACCAAAGTACTGTCTGTGACTTATGAGTAATGTTGATTTTTGTTGGAGTGATTGAGTTTCCTTTATGATTCTTTATATCAGTCATACAGGGATTTTATCGATTTTGATTTTTGTTTGAGTAGGTAATGATGATTGATTTTCCTATAAGGTTTATTATCAACTCTTGCCTCAGAAGTTTAACTTATACACAAAGTCATTAAAAACCCAATGCGTTTTTGCCGATCGACTGCAAGTCAATAAACACATGAAGACTTGTTATCACAAAAAGCTGCAGCAGAAAATCCTTATTTATTCGGAATTCACGTGTAAGCTCGTTAACAGTGTTAAACATTCTAAAATCCAATTAACACTTTCCAATGTGCAGATACATACATATCGTACTTTTTACGATGATTTTATTTGCAGTAGTATCGTTGCGGGCTGTATTGGCTATTTTTAAATAACGGTTCGCATTAGCGCCCTTGAAAAGACTTCAACGCTAAACGAATCGGTTCATTGCTCTCACTAGAACTGTCAACAGGATCTGATTACATGTGCATTTTAATATGAAAATTGGACTGCCCGTAGTTATTTTATTTAACCAACAAATATTCCGTGGATTAAAAGATAGTACCAGGTTTAAACCAAGGACTGAGGTTATCCGACCAAATAGAAACGTATTTTCCATAGTTTAATGTTGTGATTACATTATCAACTATCACTTTTTGTTTCAAATTGATAATATTTTAGTTTGGTTCTAAACGTAATAATATGCTTTCGGGTGGAAATGGGTTAAGCGGACTAGGTTTTGTATGAATGCACGAGCACATACTTACCTACAAAAAGAAAATAATAAAAATTGTACTGAAAAAAAATATATTTGTAAGTTGGGTCACACGCGTGATCGCGATATTAGTTAGATTCGTTCTGATGTTTAATGGCCTTACCACAAATAAAAAAAACAAGGTTTGAACTACTGTTTAAATGCTATGCGGCTAATGTAAATTGTATGCTATACATATGTCAGGTGACCTGAATGACGTTGATTTTGAACTGGCCATATTATATTTAAACAGTTGTCCAAACCTAGTTTAGTAATTTGTAGTAAGGCTGTATATCTTGATTACCGATATTTATTGAATACATTCACAACGAAAGCGAATGAAGCTTCCTACTACCGTATCTATGAACTCATATTACTAATACTTTGGCAACAAAAAATAAGCTACTGGAAGACAAGTTTGAGTTACTTATTTAAAAACTTGTTGCTATGCCGTATGATTTGAATAGCTAATAATTTAAATTCTTGTGCATTGTGGTAGGTGGTTCCAGCTAGATCCAAAACTCTTAAAAAATATCTTAAGATAAGTATATTTAGAGATTTCACTCTTGCTGAACTAATTTTAGTTCCTTTATCTTTTAATAGAAAACTACAATTAAATATTGCAAATCGGGATTAACAGGCATATTAAAATACATAATTAAAATAAGAGGAGCTTTCAGGCTTGAAAAGCTTTTGATATTTCTTGTTTGATAAATAAGTAAATGTTACTTACTTGTGAAATATTATAATTAAATAGACAAGTTTATTTTTTTAAATTTAGTTTTATTATTCTTCGAACACCACCGCAGGCAGTCGCTACTTTTTTTAACAGGTACCTAGGCCCCTAATGGTCTGAAATTTTTCTCCAATCGCAGCTCACCAATCACGAATGACATAGATTGATTGTTCTACATACAGTCTCCTAGCAATTGTCTAGCACATGTGCCAGACAGTGGGTGCCGCGGAGTGGTGCGGAGCCCGGAAGGCCGCGGCGCGCGTGGCGGGTCGTCGACATCGCTGCACTTGCACCGCGGCCGCCTCTCGCCGCGCTCAGTCTGCCACCGGGCCCCGACACGACCACATCGGGACCAGTGTCCGCGCGCGATCACGATAGGGCTAGCACGCACACTTGTTGTTTCAGTTCTCTTGAGTGTTCAATGTTTGTTAGGTGATTTTGTACGCCTGATAATTAACTGACACTGATTGTGAGTAAATGCAGATTTTTTTTACGAAACTTCAATTAAAATCACTTGATTATTTTCATGAATTTTCAGTACATAATAAATGTAGAGTATTTGTAAATTGACAAATTTTCAATTTGTGCGTGATTTCCGCGCCAACATCAGTTCAAAAGTTAGCGCGGGAAACACGTCTACGTGTGGATGACGTATGATGTTGTCAGCCCTAGGTGCAGCGAGCGCGGTTGCAGGCCGAGCACGTGCCTGCGTGCCGCGGCAGCGAGCGCACGCGCCGGCCGGCATGCACCGCTAGCGCGAGCATGCGGCTGCCCCTTCTGCCGCTGCTTGCGCTCCTGCTTGCGCGCCCGGCGGCAGGTAACGTTACCCTTATCATTATCAGTGCCACAAGTTTCACGTCATAATACATAACCCGCCAAACCAGTACGGCGCACAAAAAATGCCGGCGAAAACCTCAATTCCGATTCGAATGATCCTTGACACGAAAGTGAACTACAGTTTTCCTAAATGAATATGTGATTTCGCCCAACGTGAATTTAAATCGGTGCATTCTCCGACCAAACTTGGCAAACAAACGCGAAGAGTTGCCGCCAACTCTTTAGGCAAAGTTTTTACCTCCCGAACTATACTCCTACTACTCGCACAAACTTTTTGTTTATTCTTAAACGTGTTACATCATCAAAACTAGTTTTTGTGGATAAGATATGTAACAAAATTAGCAGTAGGCGTGGAACGATGATTCAATATTACTTTTATTCACGTTACTAAGTCTCCTGCTGTATGGTATTTCAAATTACTTATTTTAAATGTCTAACTACAAGTAAGTATCTGTCTGACTGTACCTCTACGTATACGTGATATGGTGATCTAAACTTTTTGTTGATATTTCGTATGTATATTTTTTTTTAAACTTGTATTTGTAACTTATTCTCTCTTTTTCACTTATGCATAAAAAAAAAGAATTTCTCAGTATTAGATACCGTAACTTAATTAGTATTACTGCACTTATTTTAATAAAGCATTTTCATTATAACTTTATAAAATTCAACCGAATTCGAAAAGCAATAGCACTCCTAATAATTATAATTACATATTATAACTAATACGATACACAATTTTTTTTTATTAACTATAAACAATTTTATACTGAAAATCTAAGCAAATAAGGTTGAAACTATTCCAGCTGAAAGTAGCCTTAAACCCAGAGACCCAATGAAAATATGTTATAATCAGCATCAGAGGCTAATTAATAACTCCATAACCCAAACATAAGCACAAGAATTTGACAACTTAAGTAGAAACCCAAACTCTTTTCCCACGTCGTCACACAAACAATATGGAAGGTGCTAGAGTGCAACAGTTAAAACCCGTACCATTTCATGTCCCGATTTTTGTCGTGACTAAATAATTAGCCCATACAGTTTGCTCGTTAGGCCGTGTTTCTTGGCGATTAAAGCGAATTAACGACAGTTCGCGCCTGTGTCTATACACTTGGGGACAAAATAAATAAGGCAAACTTATAGTTGAAACTAATTAAATCGGAATTTTCACACCTTTGGTAGTACATATTCCAAAGCTAAATACATTTTCAGCATATGACGAAAGATAGGAACTACTAAGTACTATACGAACATTCAATTCAATTCAATTCAATTCATTTATTCATATAACAATAATACATTGTGTTTGAATTCATAGGATAAAATATAATAATAAGATAACAATTTAAAAAAAAAACATGATCATTTGATCAACTAACAGCCTGTCTAGAAACGTAAAAGGTTTTCTCGATTAACAAATAGGTAAAATTAACAATATTCTATAGCAGTAGACCCTATACGACAGCACAATAATTATTAAATTGTATTGTATGCGTAGACCCTATACGACAGCACAATACGTATGCGTTTCCAAAATCAACTTAACATTTAACAACCCCTAAATATTTTATTTACAAAATTCTAACCACTTAGTCGGGGGTGGCCCGCTTAAATTTCTCGTGTGTATAAAATATCCACTTTACTGAATAACACAATATTTCTCTGTCTGGGGTGCATCCGGTCTCGCGGCCGCACTGACCACGGTTGACCAGCCGCGCTTTTTAATTGCGGGACAATAGTTGGTTAACTCATTCGTGTCGGTGGGAAAAAAGTGAAAACTTTCCTGTTGATTTCGTATAATAATGCATAATAAATGGTAGTAAATAAATAATGGAATAAATAATCTACACTAATATTATAAAGAGGAAAGATTTGTACCTATTTTTGTATGTTTGTAATGAATGGGCTCAAAAAGTGCTGGGCTGATTTTAAAAAATCTTTCACCAATAGAATGCTACATTCTTCCAATTTGACATAGGCTACATTTCATTTTGAAAAAAATTAGGGATCCTTGGTAAAATTTGAACAATGTAACCGAAGGTGTAGAAAAATGAGTCTTAGGCTGCGTTTCCACCAGAGATGTGCGAGGATGCGTAGCGAGGGATGTGTTTGTAAAGAACCAATAGAATCGCTTCATTTACCTCGCCTCGGTCAGCACAGCTCTGGTGGAAACGGCTCAGCGGAGCTAGGTTTTTGCGCATACGAAACAAGTGAGGAATGTATGCGAGGGATGTGTACGAGGGATGTGTGCGAGGGATGTGTACGAGGGATGTGTGCGAGGGATGTGTGTTGAGAAGGATGTGTTGCGAGGTTTGCGTATACTGTACCAGCCAGTCAGACACATTTCACAGCTTCGCAACGCATCCTCGCACCACACATTAATGCGCATTTTCACAGCTCCGCTACACATCCTCGTAGGCACATTTTCATCGCACAGCTTTGGTGGAAACACCCACACATTTTCACAGCACAGCTAGACATCCTCGTACGACACATTTCCATCACACATCTCTGGTGGAAACGCAGCCTTAAAGTGTCTTTCGTCGAATGCGCTGCCGAAACTATTAGCGATAGAACAAAATAATGTACAACAATATTGAAGAACATCATAATGTCTACAAAAAACTCCGCGGTAGCATACGGTTCCCTGGCTATTTGTATTAAGCGACATTTTGTAAACTTTACACCAGAGCTGTTTAAAGATTTGATTTTTGAAAAAAAAAAACATAACTTCCGCAATTTGTTAAATTTTGAAAAAATAAAGATATTTATTGATTACGTTACATACTTTGCATAATCTGATTAGGTTTTTTTTCTGATATTCCTATTATTAACAAAGATACATGTCGTTTAATACAAAGTGATCCTTTTTTTTATTTTTTTTATTCCAGGCCAAATGATTTAACCGCCTAGGATAAGTATTTGTTGTTCCTGGCTATATGACTTATCCGCCTAGGTTTATTAATTCTTGCTCCAGGCTAAATGACTTAACCGCCTAGTACTGAAAATAATAGCTCCAGGCTAAATGCATGAAATTGAAGAGTTGTTCATTTCATACCTGACTTAATGATTTAAATGTCATATAACATACATTTTCGTGGTGTATAGCCTATTTTGTTTAAGCGCCGATTTCATTTTTACTTATTTGTTCCTAATCGTGCCTGAGTAATTAAGTTTTCTGAAATATGCAGATAATATTTATAAGGTAAAGCTCATTGTATGAAGCGACTTTACTATGTATTTGTAGGGTTAAGCTAATTGTATTATGCGACAATCTTATGTATTCATAAAGTAAAGCTAAATGTATGAAGCGACATTTCAAAATATTTATAAGGTGAGGCTAATTGGTTTAACGTACATTGTCTGTAAATTGTTGATCCAGGAAAGAGGGTTTAAATAACTCTCTGGTATTTCATAGTGAGCTTAAGTACACAGTTCCTAAATTTGTCAAAATTTTGTGTCGGTACATACATCGCAGTGCAAAATAGGCCCCGAAAATGCGATTGTATTGAGCGACAAAAAAGTGCCCAGATCGTCACCAAACCCAGCTCAAACGACGCGGAAAAATTCGCTGATTCCAAATATGTATATAAGTCAATTTCGCCCAAAATGTCGCTTCATACAAATAGCCCGGGAACCGTCGATATGTAGAAACCCATATGTCCAACTATTGTAGTTATGTCACTACAACAACTTTTTTCATTTTAAACATTAATGAAAATGCTAACCAAATTCAAACCATGCTATTTATGTGTTTATATTAATCCTTATCCAAATAAATTATTTTATGGTCAAGACCATTTAACTACCTATAAAATAGTTTTTAAATTATTTAAATTGGACTTTCCATTCAAAAGCATTCAAAAATGAATTAAAAAAGGGTTTCCTCCCTGACGCTATAACTCCAGAACGCAAGGACCGATTTCCACGGTTTTGCATTCGTTGAAAACGGGGCCGGAACGGGACGGGGCTGAGGGCGAAACGAAGTTCACTGGGACCGCTAGTTATTCAATATTTTGAAATAAATTAAAATTTTGTGGCCGTGTTTGTAATCAAATCAATCATCTTTAGGAACTTCAACTAAAGGCAAATAATAAAATTACTTCAACGGCTCTACATTTCCTTACAATGTAGCTGAGGAAAACCTAACTTTGTGAAGATAAACCACAGCGCTTTTAAAGTGTGCTTATGTTCTTAACACGCCACGTTTCAGACTTTGTAGTAACGGACCAACAGTTAAGTGTAAAAAGTAGAGTGAAAATCTCAGCTAAAGTTTAAAGATGAGCTCTTAGTTTCAGCATTACAGCAGTTGAGAAAATGCACCAAAAGAAGAATTAAGAGAACTTACTTATATGACATACAGCTTGTAAAAGCTTCTGTTACTACAACACACAACAAAGTTGTCAAGAGTAGGTTGAAAATAACTTATATATTATGCTTTATTTTGAGTCATATGTAAATATTTTTGTTTAAATTTTTGCATATGTAGCACTAGTAATTTAGGCATGAGTTAGTTTTATCAAAACGTAACTGAAAACCGATATGGGTTCAATATCGATATCATATCGATACCCTTAACTACGTAACAGTTATTATAAAAACTATAAAACCGATGCAAACGCAAAACTTAAACTCGGATACAAGTTATGAAAAACCATAACGGTACGGCAAAACGCAAACTACGCAAAACTATATCGTAGCCGAAACTTCGTTGGCTCTCCATATTCGCGCTGTCCCTTTTACTCGCGCATGCTTAAATAGGAGTACAAGAGATGAAGCGAATATGATATCGGTTTCGCTGTCGGTCGGTGATTATCATCTTCCTTAGTGTATTTGCAAAAATGAACGTAATATCATTGCAGTAAGGATGAGTTTTCACTGTAACTTTTAATGTTTGTTATTGCTTGGTGTATTTGGTGACATATTAGGTAAATATTTTTTAGTTTTGGCGTGTCCTTGACCTCGAGTGGCACGTGCGTGCTGTGGTCGATTTGTTTATTGCTAAGATCTTTGTTTGTTGAATGTTGATGATGCAATTGCAAATTAGTGCAGTATCGTATATCAATAATTAGTGTTAATAGACGTTTAATTAATTAGGTGTAGTATTGTATATTATAAATCCCGGGATAGTTTCATCTGATATCTATATCTGAAAACGGATATTGATATCGATATGCATACTACATATCGGTTATATAGCGGTTTGCCTAGAAAAACGAAAACGCCCATGCTTAGTAATTTTACGTGCAACAGAAAATCTTAAAAAATTACTAGATTACGAGTTTTTATTATTGTGCTGTCAGTAACTTTCATTAGTAACATTTGCTAGTTCGAAAGAAGATTTTAATTCATACGCATGGGATTAGATGAGCAAATTGTGAGAAAGCGCTCTTAAATTAATAGGCTAGTTGACAGAATTTCAAAAACTACATAATAGGCCCCTTACACTAGTTAATATATTGAGCAAACACCTTGTTATTTTTAAAACTTACATGATTAATTCATGATTTAAAAAACTCAAATTCTACGCATTCTTTCTTATAGGCTAAACCTGGGCCGCGGTTGTAGATCCTACGCTGCAAGACTCGACCACTTCAAAATTACTTCTCTCGCTTGCCGCCGCCTATGCAATGAGCTAACATGCCTTCATAAAATCATACATTCTGATATTGACTCGCCGTCCCTTTTAGCTAAGCTTAACTTCAATATTCGGTATAGATCTCGTGACAAATCACCTAAATTATTCTACATTGAAACATATAGGAATAACACATCATTTTTCAACCCTGTCTCCAGGATGTGTCGTTTGTATAATGATACAGTAGCCAAGCAACCTTCTTTGGACATTTTTTCGTGTAGTTTAGATAAACTTAAAAAAGACTTATTCAGAATTTTGCCAAACCAACTAAACTAACTTTTGTAGCACTAGTTAATTTCTTTTTCTTAAATTCTTTGTAGTACTAAACAAACTAATATTAGATGATACCTTAGCAAATATTACTAACACACAAGTCTAACCCTCTTTCATTGCATTATATTTGGTACATATTGTGCCCACATACTTAGAGTTACAGTCTAGTTCTATATCTAAGTTGCTTTTTTTTTCTGTAAATCATGTGATTGTAACTTGTTCTGTGAGCCTTGAATAAATAAAATAAAAAAATAAAAAAATTGAATGGGCCTCAAAAACGCCCGAACTGTCATGGCGTCCTAAATGACGTCACTTCTTAAGTCGAAAGTCTTTTTGACAGCAAAATACTATGTGGAGTTGTTTATGACAGCAGAAAAAGCCCGCCATCGTACACGGTGTGACATCACATCCCTTGACAGGCGTTGAAGATTACGTGAGCAAATGTGTGTTTTGGACAAACTTAATTATTGAAAATATTAATAATAATCCTTATTTAAATAAATTAATAAATTATATTTTTATTATAACTTAAATATATAAAATAATCACTAGCAACAACCAACATTGTGTTTTGTTCTTGGTGGAAACTAGCCTATTATCTGTATAAACGAGTCCTAGCTTTATTAGCGTATATTTACGCTAAGACCCAAGTGTTGAGTGACGGCTCGTAATTGTACGGGGTCGCAACTTGACGACCGTTGACAGAACCGTTTGGAGCGCGACTTTGTCGGCGATGCGCGAACGCAGCGCAGCGCCGGCGACGCGGAAGCGTCCGCGTAATGACGCTGTAAGGGGTGACTGGGTGACTAATTAAAATAAAATCTGTCGTTCCGGCCAGCCACTCCTTTTGAGAATAAAAGTTAGCGCAAATAGGTTAAGACATGTTTTTTTGTTGTGGTATTTTTCAGCCAGACATATTATTAAATGCCCGACTCCACTTAACTATTATTTATGTCCAACCCACTGTGCTTGATAAATCAACAACTTTAGTTCAGGTCATCTTGTCTTCATTATGTACTACATAGTAGGGTTCTAGTATTAAATTAAATGTGGCAAGGTGTTAGTCCTTTGTTGAGAGCCACCGCGTCCAGCCACTTGCCAGGATGTGATAATAGCGCGGGTACGCTTTGCCTCTCATAATGCGCCTAGATGAATCAAAATGAGGCTCATCCTACGGAACTATACCATACTGTCTTGTAATTTGCTTAAGCCCTTCGGCTGAGTTCATCACCGCATGTAGGTAAGTACATGGTTTACTTATTTGATACTTAATACTACAGATTGACGAGTATTACTTATAGGTAGGGCGTCTTTTCACTGGGAGCTATCTTGCCTACAATACTACAATCTACATATGCATATAATTACGTAGAGTAGGAATGTACAAAAATTGAACAACGCAGCAGTATCTACTTTGAAATTCAATTTAATTAAATGTATGTTAATGAAAGTAAGTTTTTAAATTAAATTCATGAGCCTGATCCTAATATCAGCATTTTCTTCAAACAGTTCATCAAACACACGTTTGCCTAATAAATATTGCCAATATAAACTTTTCTTGGAAATATCAAACGATTTTTATTTACCTTAGAATCTGTAGCATACTGAAAATATGAAACGCTTGATGCTCATATAAGAACGTCAGAATCCATTCTGCTCCTAAGAACACTTGGGATTGAGAGTCCAATCCGCAAGCGACCCGATCGAGTCAAATATCCGTCCGAATCCCGCGATGTTTTGGCCGGGCGCATTAGCATGTGTAAATAAATATAAGAGCCGGGTCGTCTGGTCGGCGGCGCCCGCGCAGCGCCCATCAACCGGCCGGCCACCTGCGGGCTAGTGCTGCCCACACCGCACCTGACCTCGATATCGACTGATCTAGATTTTAAACAGACAGCGTTAAACGCTGAGTGTTTACCTACGACAAACTAAAAACTAGCAGTTTAATAATTTGACAAAAACAACTACTTTGTATTCCGTTCACCAGCAAGAAAGTATTACCAAAAAAACATTTCGTTCCTTTTATCGATTGCCATATTAACATATTCCGAGCTCGGCATATAAATAATTACATTACCGTCACATATAACAAACCCATGTTTACGCGTAACAACAAAACCATAAGCGCTGCCAGACGCATAAAAGCCACAACCTTGACAAAGAAATCTTTCAAGAATACCAATGTCAAGTCTAAGCTTTTAAAATGTCTCGCATGTTGTAAAACGTCTGATGCGTTTGTCAAATGACAATGACGAATTCCATCGGCGGGAAGTTTTCGAATTTTGATTTTTACAGATGATTGGTAGTGAGCAATATTCACGTTACATCGGCACTAACGGGTTTATAGCTTCGGAATGGAGGCAGCCGTCTGCATGCCAAGCGGCGATTCCTGGTGATCGCCCCTTTGAATTATGCGCACGGGCACACTTACGCGTCTGTATTCAATCGCCACGAGAGATTTATGTGTGTCCCGCCCGCCCGCCCGACACATACAAATGTTTCCGCGAAATTCGACGTGAGAAGTTTTTCTTTCGGCTCGTTATTTTGGTGATGATAAAATTTTAATAAACAAGCGTGCATTAGAATTATTTATGGACGTTGAATTTTGAACCCAATAATAAAAATAACTGAAGCTCAATCTTTGTGACAGACCCCCATCTTATGCCACATATTATTTAATTAAGTGGAGAATTGCGATGTCATTATAAAATACCACGGAAAAGACGCACAATTTCGTTTTATTAACTTTTTATCGACACTTTCCCGAAATCGTTTGGCATCACTAAAAACGATTGCACGCCCGAGGTGGTGCGGTCGGTGCATCGCGTTCGTATTGTTTGTACGGACCGAAAAAATGCAATGTGGCTGCTGTGCTTGCTGCATCTGCCGCCAGCCAGACGGTTTATATCACGATTATTACCGCTGCCCGGCCACTCATTTAACTTTCCATTATAAACAGCCAAGTTTGCGAAAATAATTATCAGGTGTCCCGCAGAATTTCCGAAAATGGCTAAAACATTATTTACATTATTTACTCCATAGATTCAATTTAAATAGTACCGTGCATACCTAGTCGTTCTTCTTGCAGACCGATTATTAACTTAGCATTGAGGCTAGAAAGATTATTGTAAAAGAATTCAGTGGAAATCCAACTATCGTATAATAGCTAGTAAGAAGGGTTTTAAAATTATAAACGACTAGCAGATACCTAATGGTAACGATCCTACTTTTCAATTGGGTACAACACACTCTAAAAGTAAAGTCGCTTTTTTCAAGATACGTCTGAATGGATCTTTTTACCCTATGTATTTTAATTTATGACTAATATATTTTTATTTTAGTCCGGAAATGGTACAAATTTCATCATGCATCTCAATAGGTAAGGTTGCTTGCTTAGTAAGAAAATCTTCAGGCATCGCTTGCTTGCCCAATCTGTGTAATATGCTCTGGCGCCATCATAACTTTGGGATAAACGTCTTTGTATAATGCTAATCAGACATTAAATCGTAAGATTACATTTGATATTGCAAAATGTGATTATACAGGACCTATCCGTAGTTAGCTCGCTGCGCTAGAATTTATACGACGTGCTATTTAGGCTACGTAATCAATGCATAACTAGATGAGCTCGTCATAATCATTATTGTACCTAAATAAGTTGGTAGATGCATTTCGAAATATGAAGCAGGTTAATAATCAGTAAATCAGTGTAAACGTAAAGACATAGAATTAGTAAATGAACATACTTATCTGGGACTTACAATTGATACTAACTTTTGCTGGAAACCCCACATAAATAACTTATGTAATAAACTTAGAGCAGTTTTATCTAAGCTATCAATACTAAAATATAAGTTACCCTATCATACTTTACGCATGTTGTATATGTCATTGGCTGATAGTTTAATCGACTATGGTATAAGTAGCTATGGCAGAACATACAAAACATATATTGAAAATATCTACAAATTACAACTAAGCTTACTTAAAACTATTACATCGAATAAAATAAAAAAATAAATATATACTAAATGATGTGGACCTATATAAATATTGTAAAGTAATAAACATATATGACAAAGTAAAAATTCAAATTGTGTGTGAAAACCTAGATCAAATTAAATCTTTACAAATAAAAACTAGAAGCACCGGATTGCGTAACTTATTATACCTACCCAGATTATAATACCTTCATGCAACAATGTTCATGGTAAAAGAATGTGGGAGTATTTCCTGCTATCTACTTTAAATGAATATCCTAGCAATATTATTGAACAAATAAGTAATTTAGAAAATAGTGCTAAATGTATGTAAAAATACTTAAGAACTACATATTGTCTTAAAATTGTAACGAGTAGTATAGTGACTCTCATTACCACACAATCTATATAGGTTTTTGTTGGTATTGAAATATGTTTTTTTAATGTAAATTGTTTAACATAAATAAAGATATAAAGAAGAAGAAAGAAGAATATGTAGGTATTTTAATTATTTTTTAACATCATGGTAATAAATACAGTGCTAGACTGTAGGATTCCAGAATTCCCAGATTTCATGAAGGCTGAAATCTATTAACTTAGGTAGCTAACGTGTTCTAAAGACGGTCCTTCGGGCCTCTCTGATTTCTGTCCGGCAATTTCTCGATTACTCGAATATAAAAATAAATAGATTCGGATTGCATATCGGAGGCACAGGCAACCCAGTGAGAAGTTAGGGCCTAATTTGAAATTTTGATTGTCTGGCTGTCCCGCCGACCTACTTCGGTTTCTGGGGCGTCGAAGGACAAAAACAGGTGTCTGGGGCAGAATCATATTTTGCATAATATCATAAGTCGCCGTCTAGTCACTACTTTATTAATTTACATTCGCCGGCTAAGTTTCAGGATTTATTACAAATGTTTCCGACCTTTGAGTTCGGAAAGTTATCATCGCCTGCCAAAACTGTATAAATTTTAAATAATTTTCACCTTAAATTGTTTTTGGTGGCTATGTATATTCATGATTTCGATAAGTTTACAGACTCGTAAATTAATAATTTTGCGTCATAATAGCGTAACAAATTACTTTGCAAGTCTGTTCCAAGTTGATAGTGTAATTAAAGTTAGGTGTGGTTTATTTTAATGGAGTGATTTGAGTACGCGCTTATCTAGCTACATTGTCATCGCTGTCGACTTTTCACATAAATGCATTCAGCGAGTGAGCAGTATCCTACCTGCATACGATTATTTCGTCGCCTCCTAAAAGTATTTCGGTCCCGCCGGTCATACCCTGTCACGACAGGAGACACGGTACAGAGATTTCAAATTGACAGAGACATGCGACGATTTTTGATGGTTTGCCAGAGATTACATCAAATTATGACTGTATTTGTTACGAAATGCACTCGGTTTTAGACGGGTGTGTAATATATAATATAACAACATATCATATAAAGTTCAAGACGTATACAATCACATGATATAATTTTGTTTAATATAACACTTTTTTAGTATAATGATGGAATGATATAATTTTGAATGATATAATTTTAAAACGTATAACAAACGATTGAGCTAAAATCATTTCATATAACAACATTTAATATAACAATTAAAACAAATAACGTTTATTTAGTATAATAACATTTAGTATAACATTAATGTACGATAACACTCTATTTAAATAATATTTAAAACATATAATGATAACTTCATATAAACTCCAATTTTTATGATATCATATAATACAAAAACAATTACATAAAAAAATGCAGCTGCTAGGTTATTCAAGGCATGCAGGATGCAGGCAATGATGCAAGCAAGCAGGCAAGCAGCATGCAAGCAGGCATGCAGCATGCAAGCAGGCATGCAGCATGCAAGCAGGCATGCAGCATGCAAGCAGGCATGCAGCATGCAAGCAGGAATGCAGCAGGCAAGTAGGCATGCAGCATGCAAGCAGGCATGCAGCATGCAAGCAAGCACACATGCATCATTATTTCCACGTCTCCGGCGCTGCGGGAAGTGCAGCCTCTCCGCCCTTGCGCAACAAAGCGCAGTCACCCACGCTCACCTCCACAGCTTCGGCTTTTTGGTCGCTTCGGCCTTCGGCCTTCGGCGACCAGCCTCAGCCGCTCCGGCTCGCACGGGTGCCTGCCCCTTGTTTCAGCGGGCGGAGGCTGCTCTCCCTCCGCGCCTCCGGCTTCTAAATTACACTCTAGTATCGGGCAGACAAGTACCACGGCGAAGTGACCACGGCGAGTCGGGGTTAACATTATTTAGATTTTTGATAATTAGTTTTAAAAAAACAATTGAAATTATACCAATGGAAGTTATACCAAGTGAAGGTTATATTAATTTGACGGTTATTTCTTTTAATAATTTTTTGAAACGTTATTATCTCAAATAATAGTTATATGAAATAATTCGTATGTCAAACAAAATTATATCAAATGAACGATATATTAAATAAGTTTTATTTCAAATGATTTTATAAGATATGAACGTTATACTAAATGGTATTATATAAAATGAATATTATGTGAAGTAAACGTTATGATAAACAAAATTATATCATGTGTTTCTATAACAAATGATTCTTATGTAAAGTAATCGTTATTAAAGTTGAATTATATCAAATGATTGTATAACAAATGAGACGCACCCGTTTTAGACAACGTCCTTTTGTATTTCAACAACGCGATGCGATGATATTAAATGAAGATTAACATTCAGCAAAAGAATAGTTCCACTATTCACATTACCAATAAAAAAATGGCTCCGAGGATTTGCTTCAATCTAGAGACTAGAGCTCTACCGTGATCTCAAATGAGTTTTCTTATATCGTTTATCCTTCTTTTAATTTCATATAAACCTATATACCTGTACATGTAACCAAAGACTGCAGAAGTCTTTAGTCAAGCTTAATATTAATAACAAATTAAAATAACTCTTGGAAAACCTACCTACACATGATCTGTGTCCTGTTTCTAAAAACGTAACCAATGACGTAAAATGTGTACCAGTTCATACTTATCCTTCCTGCTAAAAACTGACACATCATATTATCGCCTGTTTGTTTTCCCACAAACCACCAGCATGTGGCTTCGATTTCTCCTTATATTCTTTGCCAAGAACAATTTGTACCTCAGTCTCTTGTTATTATTGTGACACAATCAAAGACGCGTTTGTTTTTCGCAAAATAAAGCAAGCAATGCGTAAAATTAGGCGGACGGATTTAGCGGGCTATTCTTGTGTCATTCATGAGCACTGTTATTGAAGCTAGGCATTTCTGTGACGTGGCCACAGCCTAGTAACTATTTCAGTTGTACAACGATGCACAATTAATTAAATTACGTATACCTATGTATAGGCTACTTTTATTATACAAGTAAGCACTAACATACAGGGACTTTCTGTATAAAGAGCAATTATGTAATGAAATATTGGGCATTTCTACAGAAACGACTGATTGACCTACTGGAGCAAAAAACCTACCTTTACAATGGAATAACGTGTCTGAAAAAAATCACACGTATTTATACAACTCTTGGCCTGATGGAGAGCATATCAAGAAGACCGCCAAGTTGTACATATAGCCTAAAAAAAATCTGAAAGTTCAAAAACGGGCAGAATTTGGCCTAAAATGGAGTGTCCGATTTCCAGAATTTACTCGTTTTTGTTTCATAACTTTTAAAATAATAACTTACTCATTATTATTTCTACATTCCTATAACAAGGAATAAATAATGTAGCCATAACAGTGTTTATATTGATTCTGAGTCATTTAGTTTTAATACAGTGACACATTAAAATATTGTCCGAGGCTTGTGCCTCAATTCGGTGAAATTTACTTTTATTTACCTATAGCACTATCTACGCTTAAAAGAAACGCTTACTATTGATTCCCGCCATCTAACCGTTGCGCCCGAGCGGCCGAGCACTATAGACGGGGGACTTCTTGCGTTGAGGAGCAATTTTCAGAGGTTCGAAATCATTCGGTGTTTTTGGTATAGAGTAATTTCTCAAATCGGTGTGCCACTTCAATTATGTTTTTGAAGTACTTTTTGAGATTTGTGCTAAAAATACTAAGTGTTTTACAGCATTCTGCCGTTACATTTAGTAAAAATTACTGTTACTCATAATATTTTGGAGTAATTTCATGAATTGTGATATTTTCTCAATTCCGTGGATCTCAATTCCGCGGAAAAATAGGCACCGAATTTAGATTTTACTAAGATATCATGAATTTTGATAATAGGCACTATTTATTTATTACATATAACGATTATGCTGGAGATTGTGTATGGCACTGTCTTATTTTTTCTAAGACTTAGGCCAATTTTAGTAAAACTGTCTCTTTCACAATCTTATAAACAGATTGAAAAAGTGTAGACACAAAACTACTTATTTTTAAACTTATGAGCATGGCTCTGGTCGGTGGAGCAATTGCCATTCTTTTCTTTTGTTTGCCTTTCTCTTGACATCCTGGTATGACATGACATTTACTTTTTCCCTTACTTGGTCGAAATAATTTCTCCTAGGTCTTCCTCATCCCCTTATTCCTTCCACATTCAAAAACTTCAGATAGGCAAAATAAATTAATTGGCGATTTTATGTATATCTTATCCTTAGTTCTATCGAAAAATAAACATTATCATCATCATTATTAAAAGGACGTCCACAACTGAACATAGGCCAACCCCACGGCTTTCCACAGTGACCGATCACAAGCGTTCTGAATCAAGTTTAATCCTGCGATCTTTTCAAGGTAGTCTGTCCATCTTGTCTGAGGATGACCTACGCTGCGTCTTTGGTCGAAAGGTCTCCAATCTAGAAGTTTTCTGCCCCAACGGCCATCAGTTCTTCGCGCTATGTGCCCTGTCCATTGCCACTGAAGCTTACTAATTTTTAGGGTTATGTCCGTTACCGGTTGGGGACCGTAGCGTACGCCGGTTATTTTATAATGACCCATTATAAAATAACTACCCGCATTTAATTTTAATTTGTTTTGACACAAGCATAGGCATAACATTCAGTCACAATACCCTCTTTACAGAATTGTAATCGGTTGTCCTTCCAAGAAGTTACGTGTGATTACGTAAGTGTAATCCGAACCGCGCGTGCGTGTGACGTCACACACACATGATTAATAGCTTATTTTTTTACCGAGTCTTGACCAGTTATGTCAGTTTTTTATGTATCTCTTCATTTCTGATTAGATCTCGTAGAGAAACACTGAGCATAGCCCTTTTCATCACTCGTTATGTGATTTTGAGCTTATTTATAAGGCCCATAGTAAGACACCATGTTTCGGATCCATATGACATACACACCTCCGGTTTGCCTATGATATAGTCGTTATGGCAAAGACGCTGAACCTGGCCTGAGTAAACTTAGCACTATGCTCGAAGAAGTGGATGGAAAAGACGAAAATCATGTCGAGCTTCCATGGTGTAGTTCCAGTATCTGTTGGGAACTGAATTCTTAAAGTTGTTGACGAGTATGAGTCTACCTGGGAAAAGTAATCCACTTAGGTAGGTTCAACTTTGAGAAAGAGGTCAATCGACGATTCCAACTCGGCTGGGCAGCGTGCAGGAATTTGTTCCAGAGTATCTTCTCGTCTCAATTACCTTAGTGTCTGAAGACAAAAGTCTTCAACCAGCGTTTGTTACCAAACATAAATAATTGATTAGATTTTTTTGTTTATGTTTCAAAGAATCAATAAAGAAAGGCACAAAAACCTAAAATAAACCATTACGGATAGACCAGCAGTTATTTAACAAAATGCTTTAGGTATTTATTATTTTAGTCATTCTAATACATTATTTTTTATAAGGTTACATCAATTCTCAATTCAGTTTCTCAATTCGGTGCTTTCTCAATTCGGTGCTTAACTTTTCTCATAAACCACTTAACAAAATTAAGGCAAATCGTTATTTGTAGAATCAGGGTGGGGTAAAGATATGTTTTTATTATTTAAATTACTCTAAAAACCAAATTACAAATCATCCACCGAATTGAGAAAAAAAGTACCCTTCTGTAGAAATGTCCTATTACTTTGTATACTTAGGTGCTTTTCCCCAAAAAAAACATAGACGAGATTATCATTACATTAAATAATAAATTTAAGTGCAAAAAGGACATATAATAACTATCTCGGGCTGCTTTCAGCTTATTTGGCAACACTTGTAATTTTATGTAGATTTTGACAGTAATTTGACATTTCAATAAAACACAATTTTACGGATTGATTTCGCGAACGTTTATTTTTATTTTATGCCTGACGTTTCGAATGCTTTACAGCATCCGTGGTCACAGGCAGACTAGGATGCTGTAAAGCATTTGAAACGTCAGGCATAAAATAAAAACAAACGTTCGCGAAATCAATCCGTAAAATTGTGTTTTATTGTAATGAGTATTCGCGTAAACTTCAGAACCAAATTTGACATTTGCTATGGTTAAAGTTGAATATGATGATGTTGCAACCGAGCCTTAGTAACTAATAGTAACTTAACAACTGTAATATCTTATAATAC